>JALDNG010003577.1:15000-43830 GCA_024349245.1 Neodontobutis hainanensis | reverse complement strand
TGTTAACCTTTGCTTCTCATTAAATGTGTAAATACGTCAAATTGGAGTCAATCCACAGTAGGCCAATGAGGAGAGGGTGCCTCCTCAAGTGAGGTCCTGTGTAGGAATGTTCTGTGGAGGCATCAGAATTAAAGTCAAGTTATGGGGTTCAGACATATTTGGTCACAGAAGGACCATGTTTCGAGTGACTTGTTTATAAAAGATAGAAGCCAGGCTCGCAGTAGTTAGCCAGTGTTAATTAGCGAGCTAACCCTGGAAGCTGTCAACTGTATGCTCAAATGCTGGATGGAGTAAACACATTGGTGGCTGTTTATAATTTGAAGTTCAGCCTAAAAGTGGTATCGAAATGTCATTATTAATGAATGTTTTCATATGGCGGCTCATCAGGTGAAGAACACCACACTGTGATTCGTGTGGCTTTAGCCGAAGCTGTAATTTTGAATTTTGTTGAGCGGCATCAGCAATAAAGTTCCGCACACAACCTTTGGAAGTGTAATTATTTGATTCTGCATCTTTTTGAGAAAATTATTTATTTACTATTTACTCATCCTACTCTTTTGGAAAGCTTTAGTATATGGCATTGCCCAGAGGTTACAATGATAGACATGAAATCCCATGTGATCTCTCTGCACACAGTCAAAACATGGCATTGTTGAATTTAAATATTCATGTTTGAGTGACATCTTTCAATACTTGTAAACTGTTAAAAGTATTTTTTGTTTAAACTTACTAAACATTAGTTGTAAAGTGGGTAGCAAAGATGCTAAGCAATGAGACTTGATATATGTGATGTTTAAAGCAACTGGAAGCAAAGAAGTAGTGCTTGGATATGAAAACCTGAGGAAGATTTTAGGAAGTCCCACAAAATATCTTGGCTTCTGGTAAGTTTCTCTTACCACAAACCATTGAGCAAATAAATCTTCTTTCGCAACAGGCAGAACAACTCTAGCCCATGTAGTAGCTTGCCTTGTTCATAATTTGAACTCAAAAGTAAAAGGCACAAGTGCTTTTGTGTGTAAAGCTGAGCTCTTTTTCCTGATGCGAATTGAACCCAGTCCTCAGCAGCAAGCGCACCAAATCCTAGCCACTAAACCAGCATGGAGGCAGTCAAACAGCTCTACCCATGGGGCATTGGCACAAGGACAGACCACATGTGCTCAACATACCCCAGAAAAGCAGCATTGTTCCACAAATATAAATATATAAGCTCTTTTTTCTAAACATACATGGAACCTGTGGAGACAAGACAAGACATTTATTTTTGTATAGCCCAATATCACAACAACAGTCGCCTCAAAGGGCTTAACAGACTGCACTAGACAACATCCCCTGTCCTTAGACCCTCCATCAGGGTGAGGAAAAACTCCAAAAAACCCAGCCGGGAAAAAGAGAAACCTCAAGGAGAACCACAGAAGGAGGGATCCACTCCCAGGGCGAACAGGCCGTGCAAGAATGTGTCCAGGACAGTTGAAAAATACATATAAATACAAAACATATTCACAAAAAACATTTATTTTGGAGCTATGTTATTGTTTATGTCCTTAATTGACCCAGTGACCTATAGTTTCTAAATGTGAGAGGGGTTACACACTGGTGCGCAATCATCAAAAAATGGCCCCAGCTTCTTCTTATTATGTGTGAAAGCAGGCCAGACGTAAGTCAGTCTCTGAGTTGTTTTTCCTCCATTATGTACTTGAATTTTCAGCTCTTTAAAGGATGGCTCTGCCAACAGACTATGGGCCCAGTAAATAGTTTGTATGTAAATGGAACCGTTTTTGAAATTAATAACTGTGGAAAACAACGTTTCTGGCACATTTACTTACTGCATTTACTTTACTGCTTAACCTAAAAAGCACCATACTGAATTAAGTCCTCGCTGCAGACGCTGAGAATGAGAAGGCTTACGCAGTTCTAATTCAACTGTTGGATTACAAAAGTCTGTCCCTTATAATGAGAGACCCCACAAATGATGGCAGAAAGGCACCACAGATTCTAAGAGACCATTACACTGGTCTACAAGTTAACATTCGGGTTTCAAACTGAACTAAGGAGCTATGAGAGCACAGAGAAGTTTGGTGCTTCCAGCTCAGAGGACAGTGTGATGAAAGTCAAAGAAAAAGACAATTTTAGTGTGACACTCACCTGTGGCCAGAAAGGCCACAAAGCAGAGGAGTGCACGTCAGCCGCTGGGGAGTACAGGGAGCAGAGACAGTGGTGCAGTTTCTGTAAAAGCACCAAACATAAAGATGCACACTGTCACCAGAGAAAACTGGACAAGGTGAAGCAAGCCATGGACAAGGAGGCGGAGCACACGTTCACATTTAGGGTGGAGCAGATGGACAGCGCTTCAATTAACGGAGTGACGGTGAAGGGCCGGTTGACTCCGGGGGCACCAATCACATTGTTACGGACATAGGGAAATTCAAGGGTTTTGACCTCACAGCCATATTCTGGAGTTGGCTGATTGAGTGCAGGCCAGTGGTATGGTGTTAAAGAGCACTACTGCTAAAGTGCGCTTGAGAGATAGTAACGGCCGAATTTTAGCAATGTTGATGGGGGCGCTCTACGTGCCATAGTTCATGTGGTGGAAACTTGGTAATTGGAGGTGACGAGTGCCCCTAAAGACAAATTTGGGGAGCTGGGCATGGAGCTGAACTGTGTGTGCCTGTTATGACCAGCACATTACTTAGACTTGGACTCTCAAATGCAATTGATGCATCAACTCCAGGTTTTACAGTTTTCTTCACAATCATAGCAGATTAGTAGATTCCAAAAAATATGGGTGGAAAATGATGAAGGGCTATCTGTGCATTAAGGGTATCAGTGCTGCGAGTGTCGCATTGGAGCAGTCCTAAAAGACATCATCCCTGCCATGAGATGAGATGCAGGGTTTATTTCTTAATCAATTCATTTCAAGTTAATAGAGTTTCAAAAAAAAGTTTGTTGTGTTGATTTATGTTCTTACAGCGGACTCGCAATTTAAACCCCACCCGTACCAGGCAATTTGGCAATTTTGGATAAAAATTACACATGGATCAAAATGAAAAACTTACAAAGTATGGGGTCACACATGTCGTGGCATTGGATGGCCAAGGCAAAAAGACCCATTAAAAATAACCCTTACAATTTATGAAGAGGTTTTCAGGTAATAGTCTTGCTTAAACACTTATTAAACCTATAGCATTTTTCAAATGTATGTACCAAATCAATTACTTATCAGTCAAGTGTAAAATAACCATTAAAATAGTCATATACTCACGTTCAGAATTTGTACTTGGAATAATTCTGAATTATGACTAGATCCTTGTCCTCCTTGAGAATTTGTTGTTGGACAGGTCTGCAGTTGTGTCTTATGGCCTTTGGGACCAGATACATGTTTGTGCAGGAGAGGTCGCAGTTCACAGGCACAAGCAGGAGAGCCTGCCATATTTGCAGACAACTTCCACAATGGTAATTATTCCATTGTTTGACAATGAGCATTTTTTCTGTCTTGTTCTAAAAGACTGTGGAATCTTACAAAAGCTAGTCAGTTTATGCACCACTTTTTATCAGCAGTGACATTGTAGGGTATCAAGGCCTAACTGCCCGGAACTAAGAAGACTCCAATGCAAACACCCCAAACACCCGCAAATGGTATAACTCAAAATCCAGGAATCAGGATAAAACAAGGCTAGGGTCCGAGCATACAATCCAAGACATGTCACACAAGAGAAAACCAGACTAGGAAACACTAGGCAGACACAGCCACTAAAAACACAGATTACACAGACGAAACACATGTAACAGGAAAAAACAACAGACTCACGGTTTGGGGAGACAACGACCTGGCACACAGGTCTACAGGGACACACAGGTATCTATAGAGACAGACAAAAAGGGACAAGTGAAACACATTAGGGCGGAGCAGGTAATCACACAGAAGGGGGAAACGGCAGGCAGGAAGTAAATCAGAAAACACAGACAGAAGTAAGACATTTCACAATAAAAAATCCGGAAATCAAATACAATCTAGAAACATCTTAAAAACATAAAAGAAACATAAAATCCGAAAACAAAACAGAGACAAGAACACAGATACTCTCACAAAACAGACTGACTACAAACACCAGGCATGGATCCTGACATAGGGGGTGTGTTCCTAGCTCTGTCGGAGGACATGTCCTGGAGACTAGATAATTGATGAATAATCAGCTAATGTAATGTTGTCATTTCAAACAATGAATTCTTGAATTGACCTGAATAGTTCTAAATAGCAGTACAAACATAAAATAATAAATAATAAATATTTTATTGCAAAACTACACTGTAGAAAGAATATGGCCCCAAAATTAATAACAGGGTTACTTACTCACTAAAAAATATCCTTCCTCAACTGTTGGACCCAGAGTTGTTGGCAGTCTGGTCAAGTATTGTGTGTCCATCTTAACCTGCCACTTAGGTGGAATTAGTCTGACCAAGTAAGGTGTAGTCGTGAAATTTTCATAGGATTCCAGGTAAGAAAATGTTTTAATAAAATGTAGGCTTGATGCTAGTTCAGTTTAAACTGTTACTGATCTAGTCTTTTTTTCGACAGGTATAGGAATTCCCAACCTGCTGACTGGAGAAGGGTGTCCCAAAAATAAATTCTGATGAGGCAGCTGAGCTTTATAGAGACCTGTGTTTCAACTTTTGGAAGGGATCCATTTGCAATGGAGGAGGATAGAGTGAGAGAGTGGAGAGGGTCTTTTCAGACAAATACCCCACACTAGACAATTTACTTTAGTACGCTGTTTAGTGCGGTTAACAATTCCTTTGCCCCATTTCAAGGGGCTTTGCTTTTTTTAATTAATACCACAATGAGAAATGTTTAAAAGTAAGGCTGCCAGATTAATATAGATCTAAAAAAAATGCAATATGAATGGTCATAATTAGTAAATCATTTAGGTAATATAATGTTCAAATGTCCGGTCTCCATGGGGGCTTGTTTAAGGGCTGCTAACTTTTTAGTTTAGAGCTCTACGGACATGTTGTGAAAGGCATCTGATTCCTTGTATTAGTTTAAAATCAACCCCACATTGCGTTCTTTTGCATTTTTGCACTGCAAGTTGCACTGGACAGCTTCACACTCAGTTCAGGTATTGCTTTTCCTGTAGAACAGGTTTGAGAGTCCAAGTCTGGGTCATGTGCTGGCCATAACAGGCACACACAGTTCAGCTCCATGCCCAGCTCCCAAATGTTGTCTTTAGGGGCACTCGTCACCTCCAATTACTAATTCTCTATCACATGGTTCTTCTGCAATACACACTCATAGCAGGAGCATTTGCAATTACACTGATTTATTTCACTCTTACACATTGTGTTTTTCCAAACTTAATAGGATTTAATACTAGGAGCATTGTTGACATAAGTGACATAAATGACACCATGTATTTATTTGTAATAAATACATGGGGTATGCACTGTAACAGTCTGAGACAGAACTAAAACATAAAAAAGCACCATGTGTGAAGCGCCTGCAGTGGCCCTTTTGCATGACAAGGTGGTGTTCATTTGATGTCCAAGAGTTGTGTGAACATTGAAAGAACAGTGAAGGAACTATGGCCTTGTGTGGTGTAATAGTTAGTAAATAAACAATGGAAATGTTAACTTCCTGTCCTTTGATAGAACATATGACCCATACACACTGTACATCTAGGCTTTACTTAGAACAGTAGGAAACTACTGAACTGGGAAGAAGGTAATCGGCTGTTCTCGTTTTTAAAACAATACCCGCTAGATTGCCCTCTATACTCTATGGCAACAACATACACAGGTAGCTGGGGCGCTCTAGGGCACTTCATCAAAACTCTATAAAAATGATTACCAGGTAAAATGATTATGTGTAAAAAGTGTCCAAAAGCTGTCAACAAAATTAAAGCTGAGCTACCAAAACAAACGCTGCACGAGTATCCCAAATGGGATGTGACACCACTGCCGTAAAACAGTCTGTCTATCCGTTTAAGTTGTTGATACTATAGCCCTTATAGTTTATTGTTTTTTGTTTTTTTCCGTTAGACTTCCGTTTGGTAAATTAAAACCAAAATTGAAAAATGGATTTGTTTACCTCTTTTTTTTTTTAATTTCACATTACAAAGGTCAAATGGCCAGCAGGTACACGGACCACTGTGCCAGAAAAGTCTGGAGCTTTGAAGCCTCCCTCAACAGCAAGTGAATGTGCTCTGTCCACTGTCCCAAGAGCTGAGAGAGCGATGGACAGTTGTAGTGAAGTCTTGTGTTTCAGAAAATGCAGTGAGAACCTGCTGTAGGTCGGCTACAGGACTTCAGAAGTCCGAATGCATTTCTGTTGCACTAGTCTTGCTGCTTTGGTGTTCTTCCCGGCACAGCCCACACCAGTTCCACGGTGTAGCCACAACCAAGCAGTCACTACCTATCATAATATTAAATATCCAGTCATTTTATGTCATTTTCTTTCCATTTTAATTGATTTACCTAATATGAAAACAAAATATAATGGCTGGGTTTTGTTTCCCAATATTCATTTTTTAAATCAAAAAAACAAAATAGGGTACTTTCTAGATTTCCAATTTTAATTTGTCTGATTGTAATTAGGAATAAAGCTGTTTTCAAATTTTGTTTTTTGTTCTGATGTGATCAGGATGAAAATATGTTGGCCGCCATGTAATATGTGTAGCTATAACAGACAAACCCATATTACATATTAACTGGGAAGAAGCCTGACCTGTCCAAAATGAGAGTGTTTGGGTCAGAATGTTATGCATTTGGACACACACAGTGAAAAGAGGATATTTATTGGTGATGATAAAAACAGCCTTGCAAATCTTGTTTTCTAACCAGATAAAATAGGCTGCTGAAGATTAATTTAAAATTAACATTTTGAACCCTAAAACCTTTTCACTAAAATCTGAAATGACAAAAATAAATCCACCAGAAATAAAAGAGTATGATCCTAAAACCAATGTAAAAGTGACTGAAAGCAGCCAGAGTGCTATTCAATGAGAGAGAGGAGGCTCCCCCAGTATTATACAGACTATGATTATGAAGTCAAACGTGATGAGCATCTGCATCATCATCTGATGTCCCTCAGCCGCTGATCAAATAATCCTGTTATGACAATATATAAGGCAAGATATGTGGCTAAAGGTTATAGTCAAGTGGCTGGTGTTGGTAATAATGAAACCTTTTCACTGCATATGACCTCTGTATGTGTCCTTCAGTAGCTCGCTGCACAAAAATATTTAGTATTACATGAGATGAATGTTAAAACTGCATATCTGCATGCCCTTGTACTATAAGCTGTGAAATTTATATGGAACAGCCTGAAGAGTCTGCAATCAAGTCAAAAGCAGGACAGAAATTAGTGTGTAGACTATAAGGCTTCGGCAACCCTTCATCCCTCTGATGCAGCTCTCTGTGGCTTTAAAAAATAATTAATGAGAATTTAATTATTGTATTTTATTTTAGTTTGTTCGTTTTTATGTTGTCACTGTTACTATGTGTCACAAATGCCAATGTGCGACACCCGCCAGTGCACGATTTCTTGAACTTTTCGAATCCCAGGTAGGCCAACTATGGAGAATTCTAAGAAGTATGCTTAATATATAATGAGGACATATACAGGTGATTTCCAACTTAAACTTTATTAAAAGCAAACATCATGCACGCCTCACAGATGACAGTTTACGATCCTGTGTAAAGATGAAGGTGAAGGCAGACAGCCCTGATGTGTGGACGCTGTGCGCTGAGGTTCAGGAGCAGAAATCACATTAACCAAGTATGATAAATATTCTAATTGCCTTTTATTTTGCATATATTCATATTTTTTTATTGTTCAGTGAAATAGTCCTTTTATTATTCAGATTGACAGTGTTTTTGGTTTGCTGCTGGTGGATAATTGAAGTTTGGCTTTTTTTTTTTCATTAATTTAAGAAGAACTCAAATAGAAATTGAGTACTTTACTTAAAAGTATCCTTCAACCGAACATATTTTTTTTCGGAGTTCAAAATGTTTTTGTTGCATGTAGAAATGTAGTTTTGTTTTTTCTGCAGTCGTTTATTGAATTCAATATATACATAGCATAAAGGCAAAAAAGGTGCACTGTCATATGTAGTGTTATTTCATTTTAAAGGTCAAAATGGTTTTGTGTTTCTCAGTGTTTTTTTTACTGTAGGAAATGGTTCCAAATGGCTCTTTGAGTGGTAAAGATGGCAACCCCTGCTCTAAGGTCAATTCATAATTTAAAGCAATCAGGCCAAAATTGGAATAAAATGCTGAATGATTTCTTAGTTGAAAATGGTTTTGTTCAAAATTGACAATTGTGTCTACACAGTGTCTGCAGTTTAATCTATTAATGACAAGTACTACTTGAACTTGAGTTTTATTAGTAAATTGTCACAATATCTTTCTGAACGAAGAGAACCACATTGGGTTGCAGGTAAACATGTGTTGAGATACTTAAAAGGCACTGTGCACCTAGAATTAAGTTACAGGAAAACTGATTTATACCTTAAATTTATAGCATATAGTGATGCAGACTGGGCAGCGGACCAGGAAGACTGGCGTAATGTAACTGGTTACTGTTTTAGTTTGTTTGAGTGTTGGCTGATTATTTCCTGGAAGTGTAAGAAACAACAAACTGTTGATTTATTAACATTAAAGAGCTGTATGTATGGCTTTGTTGGCTACTGCACAGGATAAACCTGTATCTTGTGAATTTGCTGGAATGGACAATGCACTTGAATATACTCTCTCAAAGAACCCGGTATCTTTAATTTGTAAGCACGTTGACATTAAATTTTGTTTTGTGAAATTTGTACTTGGTGATGGCAAAATACTAAGTCTTCATTACTGCCCTACAGTTGATATAGTGGCATATATTTTAATTAAACCTGTAATATGTGTGAATGAGTAATTGTAATAAGGGAATTTTTGTACTGAATGTTACTGATGCACTGTGTTGTAATCTGTCAATCTAAGAACAAGTGGGGGTGCTGAGCTATGTCATATTATGCTATGTGTTTATGTCCTTAACTGACCCAGTGACCTATAGTTTCTAAATGTGGGCGGGGTTACACATTAGTGCGCAATCGTCAATAAATGGCCCCAGCTTCTTCTCATTGTGTGTGCGAGCAGGCCAAACGTAAGTGGCTGTGCCAACAGAACCTTTTTACACTATGCTAAAAAAATCAACATGACATTGAGAGAGCTATGATATTGATCATGCGGATAAGTAACATATTTATGTTTAGCCTTATCCTTTGCATTGCTGGACTAACTTGTTTAATAGCTGCCTGACAAGCATTTGAGCCGGGTTCTATTCTTTGACTGTGTTGCAATACAGAAGATTAAACAAGGTAGTGAATCTTTTCAATTTTCAAAGTCTATTGAATATTTAGTAATCTCAGCCTTTGGGTGATATGTTTGATGTTTAATGTAGGAGTAGATGTGCTTAGGGAAAAATGTTACATCCAAATCCTAGACACCAGAACATCAAGTCACCAGTTTTGCAGTTTGTATTCAAGCACAATATACCTTTCCACACAAACTGCCCCTGGCACCTGCTGTGCCTGTGTTTAGGTCAATGGACATGAACCCCCTCTGGGTCTCCCTGCACAGGTTCAAATCCTATTAAACTACGCAGCTGCTTTCCAACAGTTACAGGCAGCTGTTGACGTTTGTTTTTTCCCCCAACAACCCAGCACTGTGAAACAACCTCATAATTTGCTTCAGTTAAGGTTAAGGTTTAGGTTATGGATTTGATCCCTGAGAAAATTCATTATAACCTCATTTGATCCTTCGCTGTCGTAATAAGTACAGTGCTTCCTCTCCCATTAATAAACTTCTGCTAAACTTTGACATTGTTCTGCCGGGGGCGCATAATGAAATGTGAAAGTGGCAGGTTGATGTGGAGCCATAGAGGAGGCTTTAATCCAAAAATTTATATAATTTTTTTATATGCTATCAATATCCGGGACATGGTAGGTGAGTACATAATAGATTCTGACTAGTGGGTTACTCTGAGCGTTCCAATTGGAAACCACTTATTACTGTGTCTGACTCCATGGCACTTGTTCCGTCTCAGAATAACAATCAAAACTGCTGAGGCCACTGTCTCTGTGTCTATGAGTCACTTACTGTTTCCGGAGATTTTTTTTTAGCCCCAACTAGATTCAGCTCCTCTGCTGTCGTCACTGTGATAGGATGGAATTGAGCAGCTGTAAGCATTTAGTGACCGCACATAGAATGATTTTAATGCCGGGAAAATAATATATACTTACTCTTATATGGCACCATAATTAACACACATAATTGAACGTCACTCCTTAAACATTATTTATATTAATTACTGTAATTCTTTTTTTTCACAAATTGGCTCAAGGTCCGGACCAAGACGGAGACCGCACATGGTTAAACAATATGTATTTATTAAAGTAAACTAAGCACTAAAGAGGCTAACGTGTAAATCAGTGGTGTAGGCAAATGCATGTGTGAATTTCAGCATAAACCAAAGAAAATGCAAAACTGAAGCTGTATCTACCTAGTGAGAGGGAAGAATGGGTCAGGCCGGCTTTTAAACTGATGGACCCTGCCCACAGCCAGGTACAGATCCTCCAGTTCATCGTCTTTATTGGCTGCAATCTGAGAGGGAGGAGAGCCAGCAGTAACAGATAATAGAACAACAATAAATAGACCCTACAGGGGTCATGACACTGTAAATAAGAGTGTGTGCTGATCACTGTTCAAGTATGATGATAAAAAATCCACAAATACGTTTTAATGTCTTAATTGTCCTAGTATAAAAGGACATCTTCTCCTTTGGTCTGTTCCCTTCATTGTTCTCCACAGCAAATCCTCTGCCTCCATCTGCCTCCTCTTCTCTCACACCAACTACCTTCATGTATGCTTCATTACATTCATAAACCTCCACTTTGGTCATGCTCTCTCTCAGGTCTCTGAGGTGGCTGCACACAAGAGTCATTTTTTTAGCTGTTAATAGACAAAGTTTAACTTCAATTTGCTTTACACAATAGAAACACAAGCACTGGGTTGTATCTGTTGATAGACGGATTAAAGCTGGTTCTCTCCAGCTCAGTTTGTCAGTGAGTGACTTGACAAACACAGCTGCAGTATGTGTCACAGTCAGATGCTCCTGCCACAGTCCTGTAGGCTCTGTTACTGCTTCACAACAACACACACAGCAGATGGACCAAGTTGAAGGAACTTTTACTTCCCAGTGGCTTGACTTTGGAGCGGTACCAAACTAATGATACAGTATAATGTTGATTCTGGCCCAGACTCAGCTGTGCTAGTTTGGGCTCGTTTCTGGCACAGGGATGTGGAGCGCTAATTATGGCCTCATGCTTTATACATGCCTCATCAGCACTTGTAATATTAATGATGAGGAGCTGGCCTCTGTTCTCTAAACACTCAGTACATACTGTGTGCAAGCCCTCGTTGTGTTTTTAATCTTTCCATCTTTCATCACTCATTCACACTGCAGACTGTGGAATGACAGGTCCGTGACTCCCTTCAAACCTGGTGTTAAAACACAGTATTCTGATCTATTGAGGACAGGCAAGCAATACTTTCTAGAAAACGTTTCAAAATCTAGCCACAAACTACCAATAGTTAGTGTTTGTATTTTCCTCTTTTTTCTTTATATTAAAAAGTTGTTATTGCTGTGGTAATTGACAAGACATGTGCAACAAACAAAGGAGGAAGAGTGGGAGACAAAGTAAAGCCTCTAAGCCTTTATTTCACAGGTAGAACTGGACTATCCTTCTACTGGAGAATGGACTGAATGTGTCCTAATTGTGGGACTTTTTTTAAGGCATGTATTTTGATCAATACTGGGAAATGATCAGAGCAACCCAATATTGTTTTTTGACATCTTTACCACATCAAGACACCGCTAAACACCAGGAAGGTATACAAAAAGAAGTAATGTAAGTTGTGAAAGGGCCTATTATTGATTCCATTCTCTCATTATGGGTGATCTACATTCTTTTTTAACTTAAAGACCAAAAATCTTCTAGGATACTCCAAACGGTCCTATAACTGTGTAGTACCATCAAGGCTGTATTGTAGTTAGTGTTTTAAATATGCTTATATGTATATAAAGTTTGTCACTTCCTGTGCAGTACTTCCAGATTATAATCACCTTTTTCTCTTTCAGGTAGGAAGAGGTTAAGTGGTTCATATACTGTATGTACCTGTATTAGGAGCAGCCCTTACAATCTTTCACATTCCCCAGTACACGTATCTCTATTGTTTCACTCTTTACTTTGACCTTGTATCATTCAAGGTTATGTGACTCTTGACCAAGAAGAAAAAATAAATTCAGAAAAAGCTCATCTGCTAGGTGCCTGTAAGTAAGTGTTTAAGAAAAGGGAGGCAAATAAGCTCTCATCTCTGAAATACACCAGGCTCTGATTACACGGGCTAAGTCCAATAGTGTTTGGACTGTTTCTCTCCTAAATCTGCATGATACAGGTCCTCAGAGACAGAACTAATCTCTGAGAACACATGCAGACCCAACAAACAGCAGAAAAGGAGCTGTGCTAATCAATATTATGCTAAAAGCTTTCTGTGCATTTTTATTGCCCAACTTATTCTTCCCTGAATTTCATCCCGTGTTTATTATGCAGTGGGCAAAAACTTTAGATGTGACAAATGGAAGAGGTTAAAGGTGAGATCCGTGGGTCATGGTCATTGTGTGGTTACTTTAGAAGTCAAGTCTTTAACTTTATATTTATTCAGGGCAGATTTAAGCAGGTTTGGGCCACATGTGATAAAGGTTCAGTGGGGTATGAGAAGAAAGTGGTTCTGGCTTCTGCAGACAATGAAAATAAAATACAAACTCATTGGAAAAACACAGCTTTGTAAGTATTTCTCAGTTTTTTTCAGTGTAGGGATGGTTGTGATCACAGTGTAGGCATTCAAGGACAAACACAACAGAGGGCTGTTGCACAAAACAAGCTGAACAAACCCATAGTTGTGGGGTAAGTTTTAAGTGGATAAAACCTAACAAATTCTTTGGGTTTACTTCGGGTTCATTTGGTTTCTGACAATGATTATTTTCTTATAAATAACTCAAGCCTTTTTAACATGTCCTCAGTTATTGTTGTTGACCTTGCAGCTTCAGATAGAGCTAAGATGACCTAATTAACTCTAAAATAAATTGGCTCACAGCCAGTCAAAGTTGCCGACCCCAGTTCAAAGGAACAAAACTGGCTAAAATTAAACAAAACAGACATATTTAAATGGTCAAAGTTTTAAACACATCCTGTGAAAACTGAACACAGATGTTTCCTGAAGGTTAGCAGCGGCTGTATCCGGAGAAGCATTCCTTTAGAGACACCACGAGGGCCCCCTGCAGCAGGCTCACTTCCTCCATAAGTTACCATGGCAACACAAACTCAGATACCTGCTGCTGACACTGCGGATATTTTACTCTACTGTAATAAAATATTGAACCTCTACCCAGACACAAAGCATACAATACCATCTCTCATTTCCTCAGTGCCACTGTCTCTAAACCAACATCTTTAAAGAAATTTATACCTAATGTGTACTATTTAAATAGTAAAGGACAAATCTGTAGCTGTAGTTTTATAAGAAAGGTAAGGTAGTTTAATGTTAATAATAGACTGCTGCAAATGCTTTATTAAAAGGCAAATTAATAATCAAGTAATGACTAATTGTGTTTTCTAAGCACATTCTCAAAAAAAGAGATTGTGGGTAACCTGAAAAACTAATATAGAGGGCTGGTTCAACTATAACTATTAGTTTAAAGACTCTGGTTGAAGCAGTGGAGACACTCCTTCGCCCCGACTGCCATAAGACTGTACAATGAATCAGTCTGTGGAAGAGTCTTAGAGCCGATCCATCACCGTAATCTCCTCTGTCACACCTACCGCACGCCTCACTGCTGTCCTACTGCTCTCAGACGTATTCTGCACTGCTTTAACGCACCTCACCACTGTCCTACTGCTCTCAAACGTAACCTGCACCGCTCTAACGCAACTCATCGCTGTCCTACCGCTCTCAAACCTAACCTGCACCGCTCTAATGCACCTCACCGCTGTCCTACCGCTCTCAAACGTATCCTGCACCGCTCTAACGCACCTCACCGCTGTCCTACTGCTCTCAAACCTAACCTGCACCGCTCTAATGCAACTCATCGCTGTCCTACCGCTCTCAAACGTATCCTGTACCGCTCTAACGCACCTCACCGCTGTCCTACCGCTCTCAAACGTATCCTGTACCGCTCTAACGCACCTCACCGCTGTCCTACTGCTCTCAAACGTAACCTGCACTGCTCTAACGCACCTCACCGCTGTCCTACCGCTCTCAAACCTAACCTGCACCGCTCTAATGCACCTCACCGCTGTCCTACCGCTCTCAAACGTATCCTGTACCGCTCTAACGCACCTCACCGCTGTCCTACCGCTCTCAAACGTATCCTGTACCGCTCTAACGCACCTCACCGCTGTCCTACCGCTCTCAAACTTATCCTGCAGTGCTCTAACGCACCTCACCGCTGTCCTACCGCTCTCAAACCTAACCTGCAGCACTCTAACGCACCTCACCGCTGTTCTACTGCTCTCAAACGTATCATGCAGTGCTCTAACGCACCTCACCGCTGTTCTACTGCTCTCAAACGTATCCTGCAGTGCTCTAACGCACCTCACCGCTGTTCTACTGCTCTCAAACGTATCCTGCAGTGCTCTAACGCACCTCACCGCTGTTCTACTGCTCTCAAACGTATCCTGCAGCGCTCTAACGCACCTAACCGCTGTTCTACTGCTCTCAAACATCATCTAACTTCTCTAACATTTGTCAGAGATGTTAGATGATGCCCTCCTCATACAATACCCCAGCTTCTCTCTTGCCACCCTTTCATATGCTTTCTCTAGATCTGACCTTCTCTGCACTTCACCATCAAACCAAAGGCTAATTATATAAAAACCTAAGCTAGGTTTAAACCTAGCAAAAATATTTTTTAAAAGGACTAAGTCAAAAAAACAAGGTTGACATTTTAACAAAACATTACTACAAGTGAACAAAACTGATTTAACCCTTGTACCCTGAAAAAAAAAAGTTACACTCTTACCATTTGGGGACAAAAATGTCCTCTTACAAAACATCATAAAAATAGTATATGTTAATATTTTTTTCTACTTTTTTTTGCATAAATCTCTTAGTCCACTTCAGTCCTGATCATAAATGTCAAATATTTAAATATGTTCACATTTTTAACCCTTTATATCCCAGTGTATATGATGGCATCCCAAAATATTGTTAAAAAATTACTGAAAAATTGCAATATTTTCAGAAATCTGAATGCAAAGTGAAATTTTCTTGGGGGGATTATTAGAGTCATGGATGTGTAATTGATTGGCAATAACATTGATTTTGATGGATTTAAAAATTTTTTGTAATGTCAGATAAAAAAAAAAAGTTACACTCTTACCATTTGGGGACAAAAATGTCCTCTTCCAAAACATCATAAAAATAGTATCTGTTAATATTTTTTTCTACTTTTTTTTTGCATAAATCTCTTAATCCACATCAGTCCTGATCATAAATGTCAAATATTTGAATATTTTCAAAATTTTAACCCTTTAAATCCCAGTGTATATGATGGCATGCCAAAATACTGTTAAAATATCACCAAAAAATTGCAATATTTTCAATAATCTGAATGCAAAGTGCAATTTTCTTGGGGGGATTATTAGAGGCTTGGATGTGCCATTGATTGGCAATAACATTGATTTTGATGAATTTTGGTTTTTTTTTGTAATGTCAGATTTAAACAAAAAAGTTACACTCTTACCATTTGGGGACAAAAATGTCCTCTTCCAAAACATCATAAAAATAGTATATGTTAATATTATTTTCTACTTTTTTTGCATAAATCTCTTAATCTACATCAATCCTGATCATAAATGTCAAATATTTGAATATTTTCAAAATTTTAACCCTTTATATGCCAGTGTATTCATTGGCATCCAAAAATATTGTTAAAAATCACAAAAAATTGCAATATTTTTAATAATCTGAATGCAAAGTGAAATTTTCTTGAGGGATTATTAGAGTCATGGATGTGTAATTGATTGGCAATAACATTGATTTTGATGGATTTTTAATTTTTTTGTAATGTCTGATTTAACAAAAAAGTTACACTCTTACCATTTGGGGACAAAAATGTCCTCTTCCAAAACATCATAAAAATAGTATATGTTAATATTTTTTTCTACTTTTTTTTGCATAAATCTCTTAATTCACTTCGGTCCTGATCATAAATGTCAAATATTTGAATATTTTCAAAATTTTAACCCTTTATATGCCAGTGTATGTAATGGTATCTCAAAATACTGTTATACAATCAATTAGAAATAGCAATATTTTTCATAATCTGAATGTAAAGTGCAATTTTCTTGGGGGGATTATTAAAGTTGTGGATGTGCCATTGGTTGGCATTAAAATGCATTTTGATCAATTATAATTTTTTATGCTTTGTATGATTTAATAAATAACTCCCATTGGATCTCCTCAAAACTGCAGTTTGGAACCTTAACTTTTTTGTTTTGATTTATGTGTTTTTGAAGTGAAAGAATAAAAGGTATAGTTTAACCCCCTTTGTCACCATGAACTTTTAACAACCCCTCTGCATCATAACAAACTTGAGAGCAACAAATTGCAGCAGCACAAAAAGTAAACAGCGTGGTAGCAACAACTCTGTTGACACAGGTGTGACCGTACACTAAACTTAGAAATCCAGCCAGGTCAAGAGCTGTGTGTTCATTTCTTATCTGGCAATCTGTAAGAAATCTAAATTTAACAAACTGCAAGCTCTGGAACAGGTTATGGGCTCTCGTGAGGACAGGACTGAGGATGACAACCAGCGAGCCCAGTCCCCATACTCTTCCTCCCCGGAGGATACCTCTGACTCTGACTGGGCTCGCTGCAGTTTCAAGCAGTACATCCCCAGCAAACCAGCCAGGATCAAAGTTTACATGGCCTGTGACGTCCTATTAAGCATTTAAAAGGCAAGTCTATGCGGGAAAACAAGAGGGTTGTTCTGTGGAGGTCAACCAGGAAAGGAGATTGGTTCTGCAGCTGACTCAAGGACTGGCAGGACATACGGTGATGTGTGATAATTTTTTCACCTCATATGGACTTAGGGAAGAGCTGCTAAAACGCAAGTTGCCAGAGCTTCCCCCAATCCTGCTCCAGACCAGAAAAAGAAGCCTTCAATCCACCCTTTTTGGCTTTGCCAAGTCTCACACACCTGTCTCCTACATAGCGAAGCAAGAACGTCCTGCTGCTCAGCACTGTTCACCGGGAGCCAGCTATCAGGCCACTGACGTTGTTGTACAACATCTTAGATGTCTCAGCTTTGAACTTCTTTGTGTTATGGATGACTGTGAATCCAACCTTGAACAAGAGCGCCGGATTTTCTTAGAGGAGCATTGGTCACTCCACTAATCCAACAACGCAGGCAGCTACCCCACGCACAAAGCGCGGCAGCAGCAGAAACACAAGAGCCACAGAAAGGGCAGGACAGTGTCAGTGGGTACCCAGGGACTTCCAAATACCCAAAAAGACGACTGTGCATGCAATGCACTGGCCCATGGGAGAAGGCCACCATTACATGCTGCAAGTG
Source organism: Neodontobutis hainanensis (assembly GCA_024349245.1). Taxonomy (NCBI): domain Eukaryota; kingdom Metazoa; phylum Chordata; class Actinopteri; order Gobiiformes; family Odontobutidae; genus Neodontobutis; species Neodontobutis hainanensis. The sequence continues at coordinate 26,162 of JALDNG010003577.1, read as the reverse complement.
TGAAAAAATATATTAGCAAAGTTTACACATCTTTCTGCTGCAATTAATGTGCACGGATATGAACTGAACTCACACAGGTGAGCGTGTGCATGCACACATCCACAGGCAGGAAGAGCTCAATGCAGCTGGTTTCAGGTTGTAAAAGCAGTATAAATGTCTGTTCCAAATTTAGTAAATCTTTGTTTGTTGAAAATAAACTTTTCTTATGTTTTATTTGTAATTTATTTATAGCGCATCTAAGCTCTTGCTTTGGAGGGGAATCTGACACTGTTCTGATGATTGGCTGATGTAATGGCATCATATACACTGGCATATAAAGGGTTAAAAATGTGTAAAATATTCAAATATTTGACATTTATGATCAGGACTAAAGTGGATTAAGAGATTTATGCAAAAAAAAGTAAAAAAAAAATATTAACAGATACTATTTTTATGACGTTTTGGAAGAGGACATTTTTGTCCCCAAATGGTAAGAGTGTAACTTTTTTGTTAAATCAAACATTACAAAAAAATAAAAAATCCATCAAAATCAATGTTATTGCCAATCAATTACACATCCATGACTCTAATAATCCCCCCAAGAAAATTGCACTTTGCATTCAGATTTTTGAAGATATTGCAATTTTTTGGTGATTTTTTAACAGTATTTTGGGATGCCATCATATACACTGGGATATAAAGGGTTAAAGTTTTCAAAATATTCCAATATTTGACATTTATGATCAGGACTGAAGTGGATTAAGAGATTTATGCAAAAAGTAAAAAAATATTAACATATACTATTTTTATGATGTTTTGAAGAGGACATTTTTGTCCCCAAATGGTAAGAGTGTAACTTTTTTGTTAAATCAGACATTACAAAAAAATTAAAAATCCATCAAAATCAATGTTATTGCCAATCAATTACACATCCATGACTCTAATAATCCCCTCAAGAAAATTTCACTTTGCATTCAGATTATTAAAAATATTGCAATTTTTTTGTGATTTTTTAACAATATTTTTGGATGCCAATGAATACACTGGCATATAAAGGGTTAAAATTTTGAAAATATTCAAATATTTGACATTTATGATCAGGATTGATGTAGATTAAGAGATTTATGCAAAAAAAGTAGAAAATAATATTAACATATACTATTTTTATGATGTTTTGGAAGAGGACATTTTTGTCCCCAAATGGTAAGAGTGTAACTTTTTTTTTAAATCTGACATTACAAAAAAATTTAAAATCCATCAAAATCAATGTTATTGCCAATCAATGGCACATCCAAGACTCTAATAATCCCCCCAAGAAAATTTCACTTTGAATTCAGATTATTAAAAATATTGCAATTTTTTAGTGATTTTTTAACAATATTTTGGGATGCCATCATATACACTGGCATATAAAGGGTTAAAATTTTGAAAATATTCAAATATTTGACATTTATGATCAGGACTGAAGTGGATTAAGAGATTTATGCAAAAAAAAGTAGAAAAAAATATTAACATATACTATTTTTATGACGTTTTGGAAGAGGACATTTTTGTCCCCAAATGGTAAGAGTGTAACTTTTTTTTTAAATCTGACATTACAAAAAAATTTAAAATCCATCAAAATCAATGTTATTGCCAATCAATGGCACATCCAAGACTCTAATAATCCCCCCAAGAAAATTTCACTTTGAATTCAGATTATTAAAAATATTGCAATTTTTTAGTGATTTTTTAACAATATTTTGGGATGCCATCATATACACTGGCATATAAAGGGTTAAAATTTTGAAAATATTCAAATATTTGACATTTATGATCAGGACTGAAGTGGATTAAGAGATTTATGCAAAAAAAAGTAGAAAAAAATATTAACATATACTATTTTTATGACGTTTTGGAAGAGGACATTTTTGTCCCCAAATGGTAAGAGTGTAACAATTTAGGTTACACAGTGCAAAAAAAGAGTAATATTGGATTTGTGTTTAAAATTTCAAAATTTGTTATAAAATACACACCTTTACCAAATATCATAGAAAAATACAAAACAACCTCCAAGTTATCAAAAAAATAAAAGTTGAAAAGGACACTTTTGTCCTCATCAGGGCACAAGGGTTAAAATGAAAATTGTGGTATATTGAACATATTCAATTTAAAGTGCCCAAATCAGGACCAACAGGAACAAAACAGATTAAGAAGTGGACAATTCTGTTCTAATGGAAACTGGTGGACCAAAATGGCAGACACTGAGACAAAATGGCAGTTTAAAATGTTTATTAAATAAACCGAAACAGGAGCAGGAGTTGGAGCTCCAGAGGATGGTGGACAGTGAAGCAGAGGAGGCAGCCAGGAAGGTGTCCCACAAAAGATAACGGTCGATCTGGCGAAGAGTAACGGACTGAATGGGGTTCTTATACTCTTTAAGGTGAGTAGTGATGAGTCTGATGAGCAGCATGTGTGTTGGAGTGAATGCGGGCTCCAGGGACGAACAGGCATACAAACACAGAGACACAGAAGGGAGGGGGAGACAAACAGGAGAGCACAGGGAAAAGACAGGGATCCTGACAGGGACTGTGAGGGAAAAAACAGAGGTGTAAATGGAGTTGTAAAAAGAAGGGGTTAAAGGTGGATAAAACAATCCAAAAGTATAGCAATTTGACACACTCAAAGTCAGTGTCTTTTTTCCATCTCTTTGTTGCTGCTTTTGTTCAGGCTGAAGCTAACTGGATTACACCAGAACAAACAAAGGCAGACATGCAGCCCTTCTTTATGTGCACACACAAAGATAGTGTTGTAAAGATGCTGAAATCCAGGGCTTTAATGAGGGCCGGAACAGAGAGAATCCAGAAAGAGTGACAAAGGCGGGCTGCGGTGGAGGGTGGTAGGCTAATGAGACGCTGCACTGAGCCACAATGTCACTGACACAGCACAGAGCAGCCGCCTGGGAGACCGGAGATGTAAGAGCAGGATGAGGACGGTGGATACAAAGTTAATGAGAGTTTCCCCCACTGTTTCTTCATGATTGGTGTGATATCAGCACCACTAAGTGCTACGCCGTGTTTGCTAGCTGCCATTAGCTGCTCACCAGAGTGGCTATTAGCACAAGAGCTACAAGGCGAAGAGCTCAATCTCACGTCAAACCAAATTAGAATACACTTTAGTAGGAAGTGCAAATGGCTTCTTAACACGGACCCCAAATAATGACAAATTCAGCCCATGGGGCGGCTTAGCACGGCATCGCCATGGCAACGCTGCAGCGTGTATTTCACGAACATGTTGGTGTATTATACGGACAAGAAGAGTCATTTGAAAAGTATTACTTGAGTAACAGACTCGACAATGAGTCTGTTCCACAGGTTCACGGCGGAGCGGCCCCAGAGCTCACTCGCACCCAGGGGCCACACAGGAGTGGTTTCACTGATACAGACTATTAGAAAAAACAATGCTGGTTCTTTTCATGTGGTTTAAAAGGCCATATACTTATTCAGGCCGAACAATTACACAAAAATTTAAAGCTAAAAATCGTACATGTCAGGAGAGAAACCTGACATGTACGACAGAAGAGGTCCTGACCTCTTTTGTCGTATGGTCCAGCCATTGAATCAAACCTCATGGCATTATTTTATTTTCTTATTTTATTATCCCTAAATTATCCCCATGAGGAAATTCATAATCAGCAGCCACTTTTACTTTTTCAACATTATTCCAAATTCCAAACCATTTTGACCTGTAACCTAAATATGTCTTTTTTCCCAAAATGACATGTATCTTTTCTCATTTAAATATGTGCACATGAGATGTTAACTTTAAAACCAATTTTATACGGGCCACATTTACAGCTGTAGGCTACATGTGTCATTGCTTCTGTCTGCTTCTCCACAGCAGGTATTTCATTATATATGACTAAGACGCTCAGAAAACCATTTACAAAACACTGAGCCATCACTTTAAATGGGCCATGATTTGAAGTCAAAAGCAATCTCCATCTCCACTGTGGGGTTTTGTTGCCTTCATATATTCTCTTCATTATTAATGTCTGGACATACTTGCTCTAAAATGATTTTGTTCTCCACTGTTACTCATGTGTAAAAGCGGCAGATAGAGAGCTCAGTGTGCTCTGATGCACACTGACAGAGTGGATAGCTTTAATTCCAACTGCTGGCTGCTCTTTATTTGTTTGTGCTGCTTTGTGCTTGACTTCCTGTAGCGCCCGTGTTAGAGAACATTTGCACTGTTTTAACCGAGGTTAGTTTTTGAAAGCTGCCAACAAACAGCACAGCGGATCAGCTCCACTCTTGTATCAATCAATTATGAAATCCAATAAAGCACTCAGATTCTCGCTGCACAGAGAAACAGCTGAATATTTGACTGAACCATGGATATTTCAATTGACTTGTGCAGTGCAATATCATTTGTTGTAAATTATGTAAAGTAAAGATTTTTGCACCTGCTTAAGACACAGATAAATAGTAAATAATCCTAGTGTTAATATATGTTTTCAGATATATGCTACATCAGTGTCTGGACTAGAGTTAAAAAGTTTATAAAGTTAGCAGTTACTTACACTTGTAGTCAGAAATGTAGGACGAGGCATAAAGCCGTTTTCAAGTTTGGAATTTGGAGTTCTGGCCCCAAGGCAGATGTAGTAAGTAACGTCCAAAATTTGGATCTTTGGTTGGTCTTGTTTTTTTTCCCATCGTCCTTCTGCTCGTTGCTCATAGGCTGTGACCAGATGTGCCTTATTTTGTTTGGGTTAACTGCAGGAGTTAGTTGTGATGCTTGAAACATCTCCAAATGTTTCAGGCATCTATTTTTCTTGTTATGGTTTAGACAGTTAAACTCCCACACATTTGAGTACAAACTGTACATTTGGATATGTGTGTTTCACTCAGCTTCTGCTCTGTGTTTAAGTTTTCATAAAGTGACAAATAAAGAGTATACAGTATTGATATGTTCAGAGTGAGGGCCCAGTTATTGTTGGGCTGTTATGCATGTGTTATGTAATTTCTTACTCATATCTACTACTAAGTAATTTTTAGGGAAATGAATATGCTTCTACCTCTCTTGTTTATTGTATATGTCAAACTTAGCATGCTCAGAAGCATCAGGGGATGTTTTGACCCCCTTTTGTTCATATAGAACCAGATTGGGTGAGCTTTTCAAATATGCTTTTCTTGAATAAAGAATGGGAACTGTAATCATTTACCATTTTCCAAAACAACTGCCAAAAGTCATTTATACCCCATTTCTAAAAACATTGGAATGTTGTGGTTGCCTAGCAACAAAGTTAACCCAGCAGCAACTGCTGCCAGCTCTAAGAACACAGGCATCACTGTAACATATATACAACTGTATTAATTTTTTCCATTCATTCATTCATTCATTTTCTACCACTTAGTCCCATTAGGGGTCACAGGAGACCGGAGCTTACCCCAGCAGCGTTGGGCCTGAGGCAGGGTACAGCCTGGACAGTGGCCAGTTAGTCACAGGGCTGACATATAGAGACAGACAGTCATTCACTCTCACATTCATTCACTAGGGACACTTAAGAGTTGCCGATTAACCTATACATGCATGTCTTTGGATGGTGGGAGGAAGCCGGAGTACCCGGAGAGAACCCACGGTAACACGTGGAGGACATGCAGACTCCTCACAGAAAGACCGGAATCAGCTAAGAATGTTTGAGTCAGCCGGGTTTTGAACTCACAACCTTCTTATTGTGAGGCAGGAGTTTTAACCACTCTCCCACGTGCACCAGACGTGTATGCTTTTTCTGAAATTTTATTTATTAAGGGTACACAAGGCATACAGAAATGCCTTAGCATGTGTGGCTATTCTAAATGCACATCTAAACAATAGATTAGCCCAATAATGACAAATTAAAAATATAATGGCTTTAAACACAGCCCTCCCTTTATGCATAAACAGAGCTCTAAGAAAACTGTGTCTAGTTGGTTGACTTTTAAAATGGTCCTAAGGCTTGGTGATTGTGTTTTTGTTCTGGACACAGATATCCTGATCTCCTGTTGTATCTAAAGTTAAAAACAATCTTGAATTTGCAATTTCTGGTGGTTGTAATTAGCACTTTCATCACATTATGAAAACACCCTCTTGTGTGTTTTGCTACAAGCTTTAAAGGAGATGAAAATACCTTTACTTTCCTGGCTTACAGACACAAACAGTACAAGGATAGTTTTGTTGGCACTGGTTATTGAAATGGATATAGAAATACAATGGAACAGAATAGATTGCAGCCTTTGACAAAATCCAGCATAAAGAGTTGATTGGACTAAATGTGATTCCGAGAATCCTAAAAGAAGGGCATTACAGGTGTGTGAACATTTGAATCAGTTTTGAATCAGAATGAATAATGTAATATGTAAATGTCTTCTTCAGACAGATTATGAAGGGTTTGAATTGAACCCAGTAACATGATCTTCTTCAGTTGCTCTATAATTGATAGAGACCTGAGTTGTTTTATTTTATTATTAAATGCAAAGAAGAAAAGTATAACAGATTAAACCTCTTTGCCAGTGACTGAAAATGGAACATAAACTGTTTACCCAGCTACAGTGTACAAACTGCAGAATGTTTTTACCCGGAAGCCATTAAACATCCCTTTAGGTCCTTAATGCACAGACCATAAGTGCTGCTGCAAAAGGTTCAATCTGGTCCATAAATTCTGTTTACAATTCCAAGAACATAAATGTGTGTAGAAGTGATTTTTTTTAAGTTTGGCACGAGAGACGTTAAGTTGAATTAGGCATTCGTCCATTAAGGCTCTAATAATAAGCACCACCCACGTTACACTCTCCAAACATTATCTCTTCTCTTCATTTGGATTCAAACTGCATCGTTGCTTAAACTCCCCTCTAACTAGTTTTTTTAAGGCAGTGTGTGCAATTTACAAAGAGCCCAATGTAACACCTCACGCTTGAGTGCGCAGGAATCAAATTTTCCTTTTTAGAAGTGGAAGCTTTAATATCCCCCTGGCTATGACAACTGAATCTAGTCAAAAGTTGTTCCAAACACAAACGTCTTCTGACAGTAAGTGTGTGTTTGTGTGTGTAGCGGCAGAATAGGGCCAACAGGGTCAAATCCTCACAGTGTGGCCGGAAAGAGCTTAGCCAAAAACAAGAAAATACTGCATGTGTCTGGAAGCCCAAAGAAAAAAAAAGAAAAGAAACTGCTTTGTGAAATAAAATACAAGTCCAGATCTGGTTCAGTGAGAAGCAAAAATGGGAGCATCGCTCTCTTCGGGCACAGAAATGTGTTTTGCTTGAAGGAATGGTTTTGAAAATGTTCTATTTGTCAAGAACCATCTGTAGCTTCCCCAAACACATTCAGAAAATGTTTAGCTGCTCAGATAAACATGACTGCAGGATTCCAGCTTTGATGTGAGTTTGTGGGATTAGAGTGTGGGGCAGATACAGAATGTGTCCTTGGCTCTTAATGTCAATACAGAAATTGAACATAAATCATATGTACGTGTTTGTGTGCAGTCATGTTAGAATATTGCGTCCACAGCCTCCATCCTGTCGTCCATCTCTGTAGTCCAACAATAGTGATTGTGTGTTGGGATAAGTGTCTTATTTGGCCATCCTGTTCAACTCTAGTGAGTTTCAGAGCCAATAGCTGACAGTTGAGCACTCATTTCTCTTTGTATATATTTTATAAATATACATTAATAATGGATTTTAAATTACATTTATTTTGACAAAAAATGGAAATGCAAATGGAACGCTCACTTCTGGGCCTCAACTTATCTGTTTGTCCTTTCCTTGTCGGCAGCCTGATCACAGCTCCACCGGGTGAGGTGAGGCTATACATGGTCATTAGAGGTGAGCAGACCATGTGTTTGATTCCCATCCAAGCCTCAACAAGTACACCCAGCATAAAAACACTCAAAGAAATCAAAAACAAATCAAAGCGATTGAGGCCATGCATTCCTTAAGTTGTTTTACTACTGTATGTTTCCCTAACATTCTAATAATTCATTCATCTTCTTCCTGACACTCTTCTAGCTATACACTTTCAAAAATGAATCATTCTGACATGTAATTGGGCATGGTTTCTGTCAGGGGAATTGCTAGTTTTTTTTTTACTATATTTTTTTCCTAAATATATGTTTGAATCTAAAGAGTATGATGATGAGAAAATGTATCATTTTCACTGAGCGGTTGGGCTCGTATTTATTACCCTTTCAATAATAACCTTTTCCAGGTCTGTAGTGTAATTTATTTATGCTCTTAGCTCTTAAAAAAGCACAATTACAAAATCACAAAAAGGTGTTTGTGTCCCTTCTGTAGAGAAACATTAGCTCACCAATGGTTGTGCAGTTCTAAAAGATACAAATACTGCCTTCCAATTGGCTCCACTGCTCCCTGTTTAATTAGATTGAGTTAGAAAATGTGAATCCCCTGAAACAGAGTCTTTGTATGGTAGAACGTAATTGTATAGTTAATTCCTTCTTTATGGCTTCAGCCTTTTCTTTCTGAGGGCAGTTTAGAAACCTTTGACCAGGGCATTTTCACACCTGAAAGTCTGCCCCAAGGTCCGAACTAAGAACTCAAAACTGTTACACAATATTCCACTACTTTTGGTTTCATATCTTAAAATAGAGTCATACAAAACAGAAAAACAAAGTAATCTATGTGTTTTGTGTGGTTTTAACCCCAACTATATCCGTTTGCTTTTTCATGTGTTTAATCGGATGTAACTTCCTGCATTTGGTTTGAAAGTCCAAATTATCTCCAAACACGCTTTTACAAACGAAATGTGAAAGTCTGAACCAAACAGTGCAGGTGTAAAAGCCAAGGATCTTGTAGAATAGCACTATTTAATAACTCAGACAACCTTGAACAGACCAACAAGGTCTCAGGTGTGATGCAGAGTAAATATAACACTGGACATGAATACAAAGAATACTGTCAAATTGTGTTGAGCTACATCAATACTTCAAAATCAGAGTCATATGGAGCCATATGGCTCAAATGTCTCAGGGCCACTCAGCATTTGCTTCTTCTATTTTCCTCTGCTGCTATTCTCCTGTGTTCTGCAGCCTGTCCACTGCTGTAAGATCTGAACTTGAACATTAACTACAATTTTGCTCAAAGATTGTGCGCCAACCCTTGGATGAACTGTATGAGTCTGTCTGTATATTGTAAAAATACCCTATGTCTGCTAAAAACCTCACTTATGACTCCAAACATGAGTCAATACAAAGCTCCCATTTGAACGAGCCATAAGGTCAAACTGAAACGAAAATGTTGTGTTTTAAAATTGGAGTTACTGTTTTAAGTATGACAGATTTTAGACAAAACTTATTATCAGTATCTGACAGTGTTCATGAAATACACTAGTATCAAAAATAATTTCTGTCTGACAGTAAAATTATGTACTTAAAATATATAATAAAGCACATTATTTAAAATACAGTTAATTTGTTCAGGAAAGAGAAAATGAGACACTGAAAACATTTACAAATGCACTCTTAAGCTTTCCAGACTGCAGGAACATAAACTATAACTATATAGACAGACCAGATAAAACCCTACTTAAATATCAAATATCAGAATATCACATTAAAAATCTAATATGCATTGTTAAAAGCACCATGTGCAGCAACCTTGTATGTAGCACACAATTTATTTTTTCTTGGGAAGTGATCAACTGTTTATTTTCCTCTATTGTCATTTCAACATCAAATCATTCCTCGCTGCATTTAATTAGAACAGTCTTTTGAATTGGTTTAGCTTCTCCACATTGTTCCAATACTGTTTCAAATGTCACACACGGCTCATGTGCGTCGGGTGAAGAGGTGTAAAACTGCAGCACGCAGGGATATTGTGAGTGACTCATTATCACATGTATTTCCATATTCAGCATGTATCATGGAGCGTTATCCTCTGACTTTTAATTAATTGAAAGCAAGAAAATTGGATTCAATCAGAGCGAAAGGAGAGATAAACATGGCTGCTCATCTCCTTCTCACCTGCTGCGATTTTGTGTCTACGGGCCTCCTTCCCCCGCCCGCACATGCAGCTCAACCAACAAAACACAGCTTATTACAAGTCATTACAAAAAAGATATCTGCACAGCAGCTTGTTCCAATTCAGCTCATGGAGATGAGAGCTGTGAGGAGGCAGGGTGGCTGCATCTCACTGAGAACGACAGCGGGACGTCTAATTTCAACTTGACACACGTAAATCCTAGCACAAGGACAACTGTTCAGTGAGCCTTACAACCTGGCTCGATGCGACAGGATGTGTTTACCTACAATAGGCCTGAGGGCTATTCCATATAGTGTGCATAAGGCTACACAAACTGGAATCAAACATACACCTAAAACTACCCCAAAGTCACCCTCATACAATATGTTTAATTTTGTCTATTAATGGCCAGCTGGTACATTTGTACTGCAAGGCACTTCTGAGTATATATATATATATATATATATATATATATATATATATATATATATATATATATATATATATATATATATATATATATATATATATATATATATATAAGGCATATATATATATATATATATATATATATATATATATATATATATATATATATATATGCCTTTGGTGGCCAGATTAAAATCACCATGAACATATTATGTTTGTATATACACTCACCTAAAGGATTTTTAGGAACACCTGTTCAATTTCTCATTAATGCAAGAATCTGGCAAAAACCAATCACATGGCAGTTGCTTCAGTGCATTTAGGGGTTTGGTCTTGGTCAAGACAATCTCCTGAACTCCAAACTGAATGTCAGAATGGGAAAGAAAGGTGATTTATGCAATTCTGAGTGTCGCATGGTTGTTGGTGCCAGACGGGCCGGTCTGAGTATTTCACAATCTGCTCAGTTACTGGGATTTTCACACACAACCATTTCTAGAGTTTACAAAGAATGGTGTGAAAAGGGAAAAACATCCAGAATGCAGCAGTCCTGTGGGCGAAAATGCCTTGTTGATGCTAGAGGTCAGAGGAGAATGGGCCGACTGATTGAAGCTGATAGAAGAGTAACTTTGACTGAAATAACCAGTCGTTACAACCGAGGTATGCAGCAAAGCATTTGTTAAGCCACAACACGTACAACCTTGAGGCGTATGGGCTTCAACAGCAGAAGACCCCACCGGGTACCACTCATCTCCACTACTAATAGGA
>JALDNG010003577.1:0-10000 GCA_024349245.1 Neodontobutis hainanensis | reverse complement strand
TCACTATCAGTGGATTAAAACAACTTATATTTGATGAATCCGTTAAAGCTAAACAATCAAAGTGGATTGAAGAGATGGAAATGTGAATCCTGTCTGACCTTTCTGTATGCACAACCTCAGAATCTCATTTCCAACTGCAGAGGAAGGCAAACAGCCGCACGTGGTAATGCGATCAGATATTGGAGCGCACCTGCAGAGACTCTGGGAGAGGATTATACGACTGCATTAGAGCGAGCAGCACATCAGACGGATCATCAGACTGTGAGTGGAACTGTCCCAGGTCCTGCCGCCTTTTAGACACTAAAAGAAAAGAGCGGATCAACTGAACTAACTGGAACTTACTTCTGTAGCTTTTTTAAAAAAAAAAAGTATTATTATCCCTTTATTATTCCTGTGGGGAAATTTCTTGTTGGCAGCCACCGACAGAGGGCGCCCAGCATGTTTTTAGATGTTGGCGTGAGAAAGAAGAAGGTACTATAGTAGTTAAGTCAGAAACCAGAAAGAGAAGCAGCAGCATTCACAAATAGTGTTTCCATATAAAGCATAGCTGAAGCCCTTTTTTTATAAATGTTGCAAAAAAAAAACTAATGCAAATGAGGTGCTTTTCTAGTAACAAGAAGAAAATAAACTGTAGCATGAAGATTAAAGGCTAGTAATTCCTCAATGCAAGCAGTGAGACTCACATCACAGGAAACACTTTAAAGAAATTTAAAAATATATAGAGATTTTTATTTCCTTCATTCACATCTGAATCTTAAAAAATAAGTAAAAGTAAGTATAAGTAAAAAAATAAAAATAAAAACACAACCTCAAGCTAGTGTAATATAAACTAGACTCAAAATCCATAAACTTTTAGCTTGTGTCTATAAAAAAAGATTGGTATTAATGGGTGCTATGTCAATTTGACAATAGCATAAAATACCCTAGGTTTTACAGAGGATGTTTTTGACAATTGAGAAACCAACAACTGTTGTGAGTTTTATAAATGAGTGCATGTGCAAGAACAACAACTCCTTCACACCAAATGAACGCCTCCAAAATCTTATGCACAAGCATTGGAACAAGAGTGTCTGTTTACTCACACTCAATAGCGTATGGAGCATTGGCAAGGTGTTCTCTTCACAGGCCACAATCAACAACCTGATTAACTCTATGCTAAGGAAATATGTTGCAGTGCAATGAGGCAAATTGTCGTCACACCAGATACTGACTGGTTTTGGACTCCCCAAAAACTTTGCATTTGAGACTGGCCTTTTATTGTGGCCAGACTAAGGAACATCTGTGCAATAATCATGCTCTCTAATTAGTCTCTTGATATGCTCAGTAACACAGATTTGGACAGATCTGTGATCAATATTTGAGAGAAATAAGCGTTTTGTGAACATTGAAAAAGTCTTAGATCTTTGTGTTCAGCCCATAAAGTTACATTCAATTTTTTGTTCAGTGTATATAGTAATAACACTAATTGTTTCAATGAGGTCTCTGAGCATGTTTGGTGGAACTGGGGTCCATATGGCAGCATTGAAACTTTTCCAAGTAAACCGTTTAATTACGCTGCACCCGACATCGCAACACATTAAAATTTAAGAGATGACAAAAATACCAAAATATTACTTGAAGAGTCATTTGATTTAATGAAAAAAGCTGCATTTTGGTAAACTACAAATATTGATATGGTATTTTACACCAAAATACCACATATACAAAATCTTTTCATGATGGTACAAAAGAAAAGAAGTTAAAAGAGTGGGACTGCTTGTGTTATCAACTAAATTACATTACTAAATTTGTATTCTGTCCTCTGTGGTTTGCCCAGCAAAGCACTAGACCATTGTCCATCTATGTCTTCTCCCAGTTGAAAACTGTATTAAATATCTAACACTCCTGCTCATATATAAAGGCCTACATTTCCATGACCACCAGTATTTGTCCAATCTACTCCAGCCTTACACCCAGTCTAGATACCTAAGATCTTCAGACATATGTTTGCTCACCATTTTGCTCACAGAAATCCATTCCTTTGGAGACAAAGCCTTGAGCTTGGCAGCACCTTCTCTGTGGAACACACTTCCTGTCATCATTTGTAACTGTACTTCTCTGGACACTGGACACCAGCAGCACTGTGTAACTCTTCGTCACTGGATGGCACAGAACCCTCTACTGACTGTCTGTGTTGTTTGTTTTGGAGAGGAAACTATTTGAAACGGTCAGGTTTGGAAGAAAAACAACATGTCTTCTGAAACGGTGGAATCATTTTAGTGCATTTTGTATAAATAAAACACTCCAGTGTATCTTTTCCCTCTGTTTGAGCTGCCGAGTCAGGAGAGGTCTGCTTGTCCCGGTGGCATAAAAATATATATAATTTATATATATATATATATATATATATATATATATATATATATAGAGAGAGAGAGAGAGAGAGAGAGAGAGAGTTTTCTCTCCATCTAAGGGTACTGTATCAGTGAAATGGGTATGATTCTACCATCATGTGTCTAAGAACAATTAAATCAGAATATGAAGGTATATTTTTGGACTTTAAAGTTATGTGCTATTAGCACAGTAGGGTATGCAGTGCCACTTTAAAAACTCTCCTCATACTTTTGTCATATCATTATTAGAATTCTTCATTCAACAGGACATGGTAAAACAGTTCACAATTATAGTGTGTGGTCCAAACTCCAATGCACATTGCAAAAAATGTACTGCAAGAAACATGAACCCATTGTTATATTTGTATTTTATTTCTATTCTGCTGCTGGTGGTAGTTGTACTCATTACAATACCCTCCTGAACCCTTCTGACCAGGAGCAGTTTGTACTCACCACACTTTCTCCAAAATCTACTCCTGCAGACTCAATATTATGCACCATATTGGATTCGAGGACTTGTGGACTCAAATATACTACTGTAATGCAACCATTTATTTCATCATACATTTCACCGGAAAGGAGATGTGTGGGGCTCAAGGCCAGGCCACAGACTTAAAATCCTTTTAGGAATATAAAGTATTTGCCATATAAACAAGGAAAGTGAAGTCTTTACTATTAACACCAGATAAGCTTCAACTTTAGATGGGACATAAAAAAGCATACAAAAATTAACCACATGGAAAATGCACTCCTTTGCATTTACCATGGAATAACAGAGCTGCCAGTGTAGAAGTGACCTTTTCTCTCTCTAACAGTAATGTGCTTTCGTGTTAGATACATTACAGTTATATAAATGCTGGTAATGCTTTTGGCTGTAAACATGATTTTTACACTTGTTAGGTTGCTTTTGGGTTTCTCCTTATATTTCTATGTCTCTCAGCTGGCCTGGGATAACGCATGGAGAAAGTGTCTGGGGAGAGGGAAGTGTGAGCGTCTCTGCTTAGACTGCTGCCCCTGCGACCTGGCCCCGGATAAGTGGAAGATGATGGATGGATATTTAACACAACATATTACGTAAATCATACATTTTAATATAGTGCTTGTTGTAAATCATTTTCTTGTTGCCATGTGGTATTTTGAGGATTTTTTTAGACCACAAAAATAAAAACAATGCATTTAATAAAAGAGCATTTCAATTTAATTTTAAGACAACTTTAATCAATTAATAATTGCAATTGTGCATTTATTAATCTGTGAATTAAATGAGCAATTACAAAAGCATTTACTGAATCACAGTTTCATTGTGTAATTATAACTCACTTTACAAATACATTTACTAAATCTCCAATAAATACGACATGTAATAGAACCAATAATATTTAATAAACAATAATAATTTATAAACAAACAATACAAAGAGCAATTTCTTATTCTATTTGCAAAAGGCATTAAAGCTAAATTTTTTGTTGGTTTATTTACCAACTAAATAAATCAATATATTATATATTAATATATTTAAGGACAAATTTATTTATTTAAGTTTATTTGTGCAAAGGTCTTATCATTTTATTTAGCATTGAACAGTGAATAATATTATTATTATTATTATTATTATTATTATTATTATTATTATTATTATTATTATTATTATTTTAAAAATACATATTTGAATCAAAGCCAGGCAAAGCATTTTTCCACTTCATATCATCTCAATTATTTAGACAATTTAGGTATTCCAATACAGGTTTGAACAAGGTTTAGTTACACAAACCCAAGCACCCCGCCGTTGTCATTAACTTTGCTTTTATTTCGGAGTGGTGGTTCAGAATGTAACCCTTACATTCTGAAACAGTAATTTTACACATATGATGCAAGTGCTCAATAGTGAGACATTTATTTAGGTTGGCTTAGATATTATATAGATATGCATTCTGTATATGGCCTTGAGACTGAAGATGTCCTTTCCTTCTCTAAACTGTGGCTGGATTGACTTTAATCATATATAGTTAAGAGTTTATCAATTCATAAAAATGTATAGGACCTACCTTAAGCTTGACCTTGTGACCTATTATTAGCTACATATACAAATGAAAGAACATTATTATTATTTGAGGATCAAGTAATTAATGATAAATGGTAATATTTGATCAATGTGCCTTGAGTTTCAGATAAGTGAGCTCAAAGGTATATTTCAGACTTTTTAAATGGGTTTCTATGAGCTACTTGCTGCAGACAATGCACTCTCAGTTTGGAGAAGCAGACAAAAAAGAGGGCTAAATAGAGGAACATCTCTGAATTGCAGATTAACATTATTACCATGATGTTGAAAAAAATAAGATAATATTGTAGATGATTCAACACTAGGCACCAGTGGCTTGGAGCCTGTCCCGGAACTTGTCGAGGAGCAAGGTGAAAACCAGGCCACCGCATGCCATTAGTAAGACCCAAGGTTTTTACTGAGGAGGACCTGGAGAGATGAAATTTGTAGGTTACTAGTGGAGATTAACCGTTCTCTTTGTCAGTACACGTTCCATAATAGAGCTCTGCTATCACAAAAACTCTCTCCCTGGGGGGCATTTTTGTGTCCTCCAAAAGCGCCAGGTCTGCTATTGTTGAGACAGCGGTGCATAAAAGCAGCATAGTATAAGTGGGGTGACCCCGGTCATGTCACAACTTGAGACGATAACATGTTTTTAATGTTGGTGGGGGAAATTGTAGCGCCCGGAGAAAACCCACCCAAGGATAGGAGAACATGCAAACTCCGCAAGGAAAGGCCCCATTGAATAACCGTGGTTTATCTCTTACCCTGATGTCCGCAAACAGACCCCTTTGACACTAAACAACTCATAAAACACCTTTTATAAAATGCTGAACTATTCCTAAATGAACTATATTTGAGTGGCAAACAGAGCAGCACAGAAGACAAAAGTTGTCTCAACAAAAGTCAACAGTAAGTACATGTACAGTTCTGGAGCAGTGATGAAGCAGACGGAATGGCTTTCTGTCTCTGACGCATAATTCATACTTGACAATGTAAAAGCTTTGTGCACATGCTGTATTGTTGTCTTTCCCCACTAAGAACCATTTACAGGCTGTTGGGCAATACAAATTGACAGTCAGTGCGCCTGGAGAAAGAAGAGAAAACACAGTCGCATGTATTATTACGAACTGCCTACTGCCTATGTGTGCGGTGCAATCTGTTGTGTGTTTGTGTGCTGTTTCCAGTCACTGTTGGTTCCTGTCAGCATTAGACTGCACTCGGCAGACAGAGCAGCATTAACCTGGGCCAAATGAGGGGCGCATCAAATCCTCACAACCACAAACAGAAAGTCTCGGTATAAGCCGCGCTCTGAAGAAGTGACTCGTGTGTCGTCTCTGGACCACCTTATGCTTCAAAGTGTCATGATCTGACACAAATGTTTGGATTAGCCTGAGCTTTGTGCAAGTCACTGATATCACATCACAGGACCGAGGAACCTAAACCAGGTAAAGAAGTTTTAACTGCAGACATGGTTTAAAGGCCTCTTTAAGTTTTATTTTCTTTTTTTAATTAAGGTGTACACAGGCTTTGATTGACAGGTGTCTGGGTACTTTCTGAGTTTTTTTGTACTTTTTATTGAATGGCACCTTCAGTAGTCCTGACGTTTACATTCACTCGCATATCTCCTTTTCCTACATGTTTGGAGTTCCTTAGAAGAGATGTATTTGCTTTTAAAAGCTCACAAAATAGGAGATTTTAACCCTAATTTATGTATCACATAAGTCTGTCTCCCCAAATCCAGAACTTCAGCAACTGATAAGACATTTTTATGTAACATTAAGTGAAAATTAGCGGGCTTTACAAAACCAGTAGCTTTCTTGGTATTGCATGTTAACTTGTGTTAAAGATCTTCTGAAGTGGGCGTCAGAGCTCTTTGAGTCAGGTTCTATGTTTGCAAAATTCCCCTCACGCGGATCTTGTACTACGCAGCGAGGTAACTTAGGCTTTAGGCCTTTGTATCAAGGTAGATCTCTGTAGAAATACACTTTACACTGAATGAATATAGGATCAGCAAGTGTGGAGGGTGGGACTCTGCAACTCTCTAACTTACCCCTAAGAGGTAGGGCAATGATTATAGGCACTACTGCAGCTGTAGACACATTCATGTTTAATGAGAACCAATACAATATAAGGGCTATGAAATACTGTATATCATAACATAAGTCTTTATTATATAGTCTTATATAGTTATGATAATAAAGTATGACGTGTCTTTTAAGGTTCTCAGTTATCCAGGACATCTTGAAGAAAGGTTAAAGCAAAAGTATCTGGACTCCTTTTTGTAAAGGTTTCATTTCTTATTCCAAAATACTTTATGAAGTCTCTTTCAATTAGAGACAAAATGTCTTCACCTTGAAAACTGAGTTCAGATACTTTTGCTTTAACCTTATCTTCAAAAATGTATGACATAATATTACAATAAGGTCGAATGATAGTAGGCATGACAGAACAGTATCAGCTGCTGTTTCCTCAGTCCCTGCCTCAGACCGAAGACACAACCAGCACAAAAACTAAAAGAATTGTTTGTTTAAGACATACTGTATCAATTGATAATGACGTATAAACTAACATTAGCAAACAGCAATTGTTACATAACTTTCTGAGGACAAAACTGATCAATACATAAACAAGTCTGGACCAGAACAGATTTGAAATGAACAAAAGATTTTGGATGACATTATTTGACGCTTGCCTTGGTTGTGGTCATTGGTTCTTGCCTTAACGCCCTACAGTCTCATCCCCGGTTCATTTTGTCTCCCAGTGTGGAGCGCCTTGTACTTTACACTTGGCAAGTCTGCAATCTTGAGTTTATTTATAGCCTCTGGCACTCGAACACATGGAGTTTTCCTAATCTTGCAGGCAGCCACAGTGAATAGTTGACAACTCGCTTTTAGTGACAACAAGCAAATTAAATACAGTAAATGTCATGGAGTATGGGGTTGTCGATGTTAGTGTGTGCATGACCAGGGTGTTATGTTCAGCAGGAGGTCAATTTTAAGGAAGTGAAAAGACAGATAAGATGGAGGTAGGCCAGAGAGGTTAAGCATTGAAGAATTCACCTGATAAACTGGAGATAGTTACAATGCCGGGAGGAAACAGGTAAGTGGAGTCTTGCAGGTAAGCAGAGACAAAAAATTAGATCAGGAACTTGTAGAATCTTTTTTCTGAAGCTGGATCAATGTTAGTGTAAAGCTAAACAATCAGGCAAAGACTGGGCCGGAGAGCAGGGCTAGACAAAGCAGAAGTAGCGTTTACCGAATATGTTATATATGATTATGAATTATATGATTATATGATTACGAATATGACGGATTACTCTGAGGGTGATTTTGTCTAATACCAACTCCTGACCAACTCCTGACCAGTTGGTGGCGAATGTACATAGTAAGTATCTTGAATAGTCTCGTCTTTGTAACGCTACATTAAGTTGCAAAAATGTCACAGCAGCTGAGTGTGAGTAGTGTCTTCAAACTGCCAAATAGTTATAGGTATTGTTAATAAAAGTGAAAAAAGAGGACATGATGCAGTGGAGAATGAAGGATGACAAAGACAATACTGAACAGGGACAGGACAAGCATTTTTGTTATTTCCATTATTTTTGTAGTCAGAATCATATTGTGTAATATACTGCGTTCTATGTCTGCCTGTTCAAGCACAAAATATCCTTCTGCTGTAAGTGCAGGAAAAAAAAAATCTGATGTGTTGAACATGAGGTAGCATTTTTGTTCATTGGTTGTTCATACTTAAAACGAATAATCTGTCCTATGTTCCTTTTTTAAAATGTGAGTAAAACAAAGAGCTTTAATAAGTATTATTACTATTAAACATGAAAGGTAATAATAGATAATTTGAGACCTCTGACACAAAACTAGGGCAGTAGCTCAGTGGGTAGGGTGGTTGTCCTTTAACCAGAAGGTACGGGGTTCGATTCCCACTCTCCCATAAGTTCATACTGTTGTTGTGTCCTTGGGCAAGACACTTAACCCACCTTGCCTCCAGTGGCTGTAACACTGGTAATTACTGTAGAACAATGTAAGTCGCTTTGGATAAAAGCGTCAGCTAAATGAATAAATGTAAATGTAAATGTAAAACTTGATGAGAATGAGTTCCTGGTGTGCAGAGGCAGGAGGCAGAGCTGAAACTTTGAGGGAGGTGTGGACAGTGGAGAACCATTGGTTCTAATGCAGTGTCCCTCCTTCCAGCGTGTATCAAGTACAGTAGTCTCTCTATTTTGATATATATAAATATATTTCTTGGAGGACAGATGCAGAGAGATAACTGTTCCTAGTGATGCAGTACTCACAACCACACTGAATATATACATTTACAATCAGTCTCAGGTTCAAAACTAACTTGCAGCACTGCACACTAACTCTGAGCAATTCTGCGCAGGCCTGGCTCATCTTAAAGACACCTAATGTGTGTTTGTGTTAAACTACCTTATATATGTTTTTGCAAATGTACCATTACCTCTGAACAAATTTGGGTAAAGCTGTACAAAAATCTAACACAAGTTTTAGAACAGGAGGAAATGTTTGGTAGATTTGGTTTAGTAGAACCACAGATGCACAGTAGTTACAATCAAATAATCAAACTGGAGGAGAATTATGTTATTTACCATTTCTCATTCATTTCTGATGCAGTGAATGTGGGCAAGACAGACATGAGAATGGACCTCAGACTTCCATCTAGAATCAAAAAAGCCCAGTGACTATTTCAAAAATACAGCTCCCCTATAAACTGTAGGTCATTTATTTATTCTGCTCAAGATACAATTGTTAAATTTGATCAAACCCTTCCTTTATACATAGCTCTTGTTTTGCTAATATCCCCAACCTTGTTAAAATCAAGGTCTGAGTGCTGTGGTGCAATTAAAAGTTTATTTTCTATGCAGAGATTTCTAACCAATAATTAGCAGGGACAGGCTTATGGCTTACCTCATCAGGGTCAGATAGTGACAAGCGGCTGTGACCCGCTCTCATGATAAGCGTGTCAAGTGCACAGTGGCAACAGGTAGATGTATAAATGCCACATTGACAGCAGTCGGCGGGGAATTAACACACGCCACCTCTGAGCCGACTGTTGCTTCATTAGCTGAGTTTCCAAGTCAAGTGAATCCACAGTGAACTGATGAAATGTGGCTAAAGCTGAAGGAAACCACAAACAGAATCATAATTAGGTGCTTCGTTGTCATCTAGACACCACAGTGTGAAGGTTAAAGGACAGGCCCAGTTACATATTGTTATGAAATAATTATCTACCAGGACTTATTTTAGGAAAAAATAATCATGGGAAGTGGGAATCAAAAAGTTTCACAAAAGTTCAAAGTAGTGTCATTATGTACTTCTATTCAAAAACTGTACATTTGACACATCATTCAGTTATTATGAGGCTAGTTGTATTTACACTGAAACTCAGAGAAACCTCCAGATGATGGAGTAAACCTCAAGCTCCAACAAGGGCTCTTTAAAAGTCACAGGCAGTTTGAATGCACCTGTGACGAGTTTTTAATGGGTGCCATAAAAGCCTCTGAATTAAGTTGATAGTTTAATCTGTGTTGGTTGGTCCTGCCCCTGGAGTTCCCTCC
>JALDNG010003576.1:0-25954 GCA_024349245.1 Neodontobutis hainanensis | reverse complement strand
GACCAGAGGAGGCAGAGGCCACAGAGAGACCAGAGGATTGCAGAGGTCACAGAGAGACCAGTGGAGGTAGAGAAAGCAGAGGAGGCAGAGAAGGCAGAGAGACCAGTGGAGGCAGAGGAGACAGAGAGACCAGAGGAGGCAACGGGGCAGAGAGGCCACAGGAGGCAGAGGCCACGGAGAGTTCAGAGAAGGAAGAAATACAGAGAGACCAAAGCAGGCAGAGTGATTAGAGAACGCATAGGAGTTAGAGAGACCAGAAAAGGCAGATGGCACAGAGAGACCAGAGGAGCCAGCGGCAGCAGAGAGACCAGAGGAGGCAGAGAGACCAGAGAAGGCAGAGGACACAAAGAGACCAGAAGAGGCAGAGAGACAGAGAGACCAGAGGAGGCAGTTAGAGCAGAGGAGGCAGAGGAGGCAGAGAGACCAGAGGAGGCAGAGGCCACAGAGTGACTAGAGGAGGCAGAGGAGACAGAGAGACCAGAGGAGGCAGAGGCCACAGAGAGACGAGAGAAAGCAAAGGAGGCAGAGAGACCAGAGGAGGCAGAGGCCACAGAAAGACCAGGGGAGGCAAGGAGAGTCTAGAGGAGACAGAGGCCACAGAGAGACCAGGAGAGACAGAAGAGGCAGAGAGACCAGAAAAGGCAGATGCCTCAGAGGGACCAGAGTAGGCAGCGGCCAGAGAGAGACCAAAGAAGGCAGAGGCCACAGAGAGACCAGAGGAGGCTGAGGCCAGAGAGAGGCGAGAGGAAGCAGAAAAGGCAGAGAGACCAGAGGAGGCAGAGGCCACAGAGAGACCAAAGGAAGCAGAGGCAATAGAGAGACCAGTGGAGGCAGAGAGACCAGAGGGGGCATAGGAGGAAGACAGACAAGGCAGCGGCCACAGAGAGACCAGAGGAGGCAGAGGCCATAGAGAGGCCAGAGGAGGCAGAGGCCACAGAGAGTTCAGAGGAGGCAGAGGAGACAGAGAGACCAGAGGAGGCAGAGGCCACAGAGGGATGAGCGGAAGCAGAGGCAATAGAGAGGCCAGTGGAGGCAGAGAGACCAGAGGGGGCATAGGAGGCAGACAGACAAGACAAGGCAGCGGCCACAGAGAGACCAGAGGAGGCAGAGGCCACAGAGAGACCAGAGGAGGCAGAGGAGGCAGAGAGACCAGAGGAGGCAGAGCCCACAGTGAGAGGCAGAGGCAGAGGCCACCGAGAGTTCAGTGGCCACCGAGAGTTCAGAGGAGGCAGAAAGACAGAGAGGCAAGAGGAGGCAGAGAGACGAGAGGATGCAGAGGAGGCAGAGAGAGCAGCGGAGACCGAGGCCACAGAGAGACCAGAAGAGGAAGAGGCCACAGAGAGATGAGAGGAGACAGACGAGAAAGAGAGAGCAGAGGAGGCAGAGGCCACAGAGAATCCAAAAGAGACATAGGCCAAAGAGAGACCAGAGGAATGCAGAGGTCACAGAGAGACCAGTGGAGGTAGAGAGAGCAGAGGAGGCAGAGAAGGCAGAGATACCAGTGGAGGCAGAGGAGACAGAGAGACCAGAGGAGGCAACGGGGCAGAGAGGCCAGAGGAGGCAGAGGCCACCGAGAGTTCAGAGGAGGAAGAAATACAGAGAGACCAAAGGAGGCAGAGAGATTAGAGGACGCATAGGTGGCAGAGAGAGCAGAAAAGGCAGATGCCACAGAGAGACCAGAGGAGCCAGCGGCAGTAGAGTGACCAGAGGAGGCAGAGAGACCAGAGAAGGCAGAGGACACAAAGAGACCAGAGGAGGCAGAGGCCACAGAGTGACTATAGGAGGCAGAGGAGACAAAGAGACCAGAGGAGGCAGAGGCCACAGAGAGACGAGAGGAGGCAGAGGCAATAAAGAGACCAGTGGAGGCAGTGAGACCAGAGGAGGCAGATACCACAGAGAGACCAGAGGAGGAAGAGGCGACAAAGAGACTAGAGGAGACAGATAAGTCAGAGAGACTAGTGGAGGTAGAGGCCAGAGAGAGAGCAGAGGAGGCAGAGGCCACAGAGAGACGAGTGGAGTCAAAGGCCACTAAGAGACCAGTGGAGGCAGAGGAGACAGAGAGACCAGAGGAGGCAGAGGCCACAGAGAATCCAGAGGAGGCATCGGCCACAGAGAGACCAGAGGATTGCAGAGGTCACAGAGAGACCAGTGGGGGTAGAGAGATCAGAGGAGGCAGAGAAGGCAGAGAGACCAGTGGAGGCAGGGGACAGAGAGAGCAAGGGAGGCAGAGGTCACATAGAGACGAGAGGAAGCAGAGGAGGCAGAGAGACCAGAGGAGGCAGAGGCAACAGAGAGACCAGAGGAGGCACAGGCAATAGAGAGATCAGTAAAAAAAGAGAGACCAGAGGGGGCAGAGGAGGCAGAGAGACAAGAGAAGACAGAGGCCACAGAGAGACCAGAGGAGGCAGAGGCCACAGAGAGACCAGAGGAGGCAGAGGAGGCAGAGAGACCAGAGGAGGCAGACGAGACAGAGAGACGAGAGGAAGCAGGGGAGGCAGAGAGTCTAGAGGAGGGAGAAGCCACAGAAAGACTAGAAGAGGCAGAGGTCACAGAGAGACCAGAGGAGGCAGAGGAGGCAGAAAGACCAGAAAAGGCAGATGCCACAGAGAGACCAGTGGAGGCAGCGGCCAGAGAGAGAGCAGAGAAGGCAGAGGCCACAGAGAGACCATAGGAGGCAGAGGCAATAGAGAGACCAGTGGAGGCAAAGGAGGCAGAGAGACCAGAAGAGGCAGAGGCCACAGAGAGACCAGATGATACAGAGAGACAGAGAGACCAGAGGAGGAAGTTAAAGCAGAGGAGGCAGAGAAAGCAGAGAGACCAGAGGAGGCAGAGGCCACACAGTGACTAGAGGAGGCAGAGGAGACAAAAGACCAGAGGAGGCAGAGGCCACACAGACCAGAGGAGGCAGAGGAGGCAGAGAGACCAGAGGAGGCAGAGGAGACAGAGAGACGAGAGGAAGCAGGGGAGGCAGAGAGACTAGAGGAGGCAGAGGAGACAGAGAGGAGAGGAAGCAGGGGAGGCAGAGAGACTAGAGGAGGCAGAGACCACAGAAAGACCAGAGGAGACAGAGAGTCCAGAGGAGGCAGAGGCCACAGAGAGACCAGAAGAGGCAGAGGTCACAGAGAGACCAGAAGAGGCAGAGAGACCAGAAAAGGCAGATGCCACAGAGAGACCAGAGGAGGCAGTGGCCACAGAGAGACCAGAGAAGGCAGAGGCCACAGAGACACCACAGGAGGCAGAGGCCACAGAGAGACCAGTGGAGGTAGAGAGAGTAGAGGAGGCAGAGAAGGCAGAGAGACCGGTGAGGCAGGGGAGACAGAGAGAGCAGAGTAGGCAGAGGCCACAGAGAGACGAGAGGAAGCAGAGGAGGCAGAGAGACCAGACGAGGCAGTTAGAGGAGAGGAGGCAGAGGAGACAGAGAGACCAGAGGACGAAGAGGCCACAGAGTGACTAGAGGAGGCAGAGGGGACAAAGAGACCAGAGGAGGCAGAGGCCACAGAGTGACCAGAGGAGGCAGAGGCAATTGAGAGACCAGTGGAGGCAGAGAGCAGAGGAAGCAGAGGAGGCAGAGAGACCAGAGGAGGCAGAGGCCACAAAAGACCAGAGGAGGCAGAGAGTCCAGAGGAGGCAGAGGCCACAGAGAGGCCAGAGGAGGTATAGGCCACAGAGAGACCAGAGGAGGCAGAGGCCACAGAAAGACCACAGGAGGCAGAGGCCACAGAGAGACCAGAGGAAGCAGTTAGAGCAGCGGAGGCATAGAGACCAGAGGAGGCAGAGGCCACAAAGAGACCAGATGAGGCAGAGAGTCCAGAGGAGGCAGAGGCCACAGAGTGACTAGAGGAGGCAGAGGCAAAAAAGAGAGCAGTGGAGGCAGAGAGACTAGAGGTGTCAGAGGAGGCAGAGAGTCAAGAGAAGGCAGAGGCCACAGAGAGACCAGAGTAGGCAGAGGCCACAGAGAGACGAGAGGAGGCATAGGAGATAGAGAGAGCAGAAGAGGAAGAGGCCACAGTTAGACCAGAGGGGAAGAGGCCACCGAGAGTTCAGAGGAGGCAGAAAGACAGAGAGCCCAGAGGAGGCAGAGAGACGAGAGGATGCAGAGGAGGCAGAGAGACCAAAGGAGACAGAGGCCACAGACAGACCAGAGGAGATAGAGGAATAGAGAGTCCAGAGGAGGCAGAGGCCACAGAGAGGCTAGAGGAGGTAGAGGCCAAAGAGAGACCAGAGGAGGCAGAGGCCACAAAAGACCAGAGGAGGCAGAGGACACAGAGAGACCAGAGGAGGCAGAGGAGGCAGAGAGACCAGAAAAGGCAAATGCCAATAGAGAGACCAGAGGAGGCAGCGGCGACAGAGAGACCAGAAGAGGCAGTTAGAGCAGCGGAGGCAGAGAGACCAGAGGAGGCAGAGGCCACAGAGAGACCAGAGGAGGCAGAGAGTCCAGAGGAGGCAGAGGCCACAGAGTGACTAGAGGAGGCAGAGGAGACAAAGAGACCAGAGGAGTCAGAGGCCACAGACAGAGGTGCAGTTGTACAGACTGTAGATGTGTAGTAGAACAGACTGTAGACGTTTATCAGAACAGACTGTAGGCGTGCAATAGAACAGACTGTAGATGAGCAGTAGTACAGACTGTAGACTTGCATTAGAAAAGACTGTAGATGTGCATTAGAACAGACTGTAGATGTGCAGTAAAAAACTGTAGACGTGCAGTTGAACAGACTATAGATGTGCATTTGAACAGATGTCAGAGCAGCAGTAGTACAGACTCTAGATTGGCTTTAGAACAGACTGTAGATGAGCTTTACAACAGACTGTAAATGTCCAGTAGAACAGACTGACAATTAGAACAGATTGTAGATTTGCAGTAAAACAGACTGTAGACGTGCAGGTGAACAGAAATAAGAGCAGCAGTAGTACAGACTCTAGAATTACCTTAGAACAGACTGTAAAAGAGCAATAGAAATGACTGTAAACGTCCCGTAGAACAAACTGCCAATGTGCAATAGAATAGACTCTAGAGCTGCAGTAGTACAGACTGTAGATGAGCAAATGAACAGACTGTATATGAGTTTTAGAAAACACTGTGGACATGCATTTATAACAGACTGTAGAGGTGCAGTAATACAGACTGTAGACGAGCATTAGAACAGACTGTAGAAGTGCAGTAGTACAGACTGTAGAGGTGCAGTTGAACAGACTGTAGACGTGCAGTTGAACAGACTTCAGCGCAGAATTAGTAAAGACTGTAGATTGTAGAACCGACTGACAATTAGAACAGATTGTAGATGTGCAGTAAAAATGACTGTAGACGTGCAGTAGAATAGATTCTCAGAGATTCGGGGGCCCTCGACTCTTTCATTTCTGCCTCTGTCTTACCATTTTCCTCAAAATCCGCAACTGGTGGATTTGCAAAGGTCAGGGGAATGAGTTTAAATATATTGACTGTCCCATTACATAAAGTAATGTTATCGTCTGACCTTGTCAATGATGTGGTTGCTTGTCCTAGTCTACCAGTGGATGGAGTACAGGTTATACTGGGTAATGACCTGGCAGGAGCTCAAATGTGGGCTGAAATCTCCATTGGTTCTGAGTCCTCTAAAGATGAGGGTTCTCCAGCATGTGTTGTTACTCGTGCTCAGAGTAAACGCGCACAAGACCCTGTAGAACAGTCAGTTAACAACTCTGAAAGGCATCCAAATGTATGTTTTCCTTTGTCTGATTTTGCACCCTCAATCACAAGACGTGAGTTAATTGCAGAACAGAAAGTTGACTCTCTCTAACAGATCTATTCCTACAGGTTCAGTCCTTAGAGAATTTAGAAGATGCTGTATCTGGTTACTGTCTGGATGATGGTATGTTGGTGAGAAAATGGCTTCCTTACCATAATAATCTGGTTGGGGAGATCATCTTTCAAGTAGTAGTACCAACTAAGTTTAGGACCGACATTTTAAAGGCAGCTCATTGTGGTGTTGCAGGACACTTTGGTGTCAGGAAAACTTATGATAAAGTACTGCGTTACTTCTACTGGCCTAAAATCAAAAAAGATGTCTCTGCCTATGTTAGAACCTGTCACACTTGTCAGTTAACTGGGAAGCCCAACCAAGTTATAAAACCACTACCTGTGAAGCCTATTCCAACAGTTGGTCAACCTTTGAACATCTTTTAATAGATTGTGTAGGGCAGCTACCCAAATCAAAAACAGGCAGAATATATTTGCTGACTGTGATGTGTCTAAATACGCGTTACCCAGCAGCTTTTCCTCTCAGGAATATCACTACAAAATCTGTTATCAAAGCTTTGTCTCAATTCATTTCAGTTTTTGGTATACCTAAAGTGATACAAAGTGACCAGGGGACAAACTTTACCTCTAAAATGTTTGCAGAAATTCTTAAACAGCTACAGGTCAAGCATGTTAAATCTACGCCATATCATCCAGAGAGTCAGGAGCTATTGAACGCGTTTCCATCAGACCCTGAAATCTCTGCTGCGGGCTTACTGTACTGAACTTGATCGTGACTGGGAGGAAGGTCTACCTTGGCTCATGTTGGCAGCTAGAGAAGCTACCAATCTAGAGTCTGTACTGCTGCTGCACTGAAGTCTGTACAACTGCATGTCTACAGTCTGCTAAACTGCATCTCTACAGTTTCTTCTATTGTATGTCTAAAGTCTGTTCTAATACACATCTACAGTCTGTTCTAATGCAAGTCTACAGTATATACTACTGCTTGTCTACAGTCTGTTTAACTGCAAGTCTACAGTCTGTTCAACTGCACCTCTACAGTCTGTTCTAATGCCAGTTTACAATCTGTACTATTGCTCTACTGCAGTCTGTTCTACTGCATGTCTACAGTCTGTTTTACTGCACATCTACAGTCTGTTCTAATGCACATCTACAGTCTGTTCTAATACAAGTCTACATTCTGTACTACCGCTCATCTACGGTCTGTTCTACTGCACGTCTACAATCTGTTTTAATAAACGTCTACAGTCTGTTCTGCACATTTACAGTCTGTACTACTGCACTTCTACAGTCTTTTTAATGCTCGTCTACAGTCTGTATTACTGCACCTCTACAGTCTGTTGTAAAGCATGTCTAGAGTGTTTTCTAAAACTTATATACAGTCTGTTCTAATGGTCATCTACAGTCTGAACTTCTGCACCTCTATAGTCTGTTCTAAAGCATGTCTACAGTGTTTTCTAATACTCAAATACAGTCTGTTCTAATGCTCGTCTACATTCTGTACTACTGCACCTCTACAGTCTGTTATTCTGCACATTGTCAGTCTGTTCTACTGGACGTTTACAGTCTGCTCTAATGCTCGTCTACAGTCAGTTCTAAAGCCAAATCTAGAGTCTGTACTACTGCTGCTCTGAAGTTTGTTCAACTGCAAGTCTACAGAATGTTTAACTGGAGCTCTACAGTCTGTTCTAATGCCAGTTTACAGTCTGTACTATTGCTGTACTGCAGTCTGTTCTACTGCATGTCTACATTCTGTTTTACTGAACATCTACAGTCTGTTCTAATGCACATCTAAAGTCTGTTCTAATGCAAGTCTAGAGTCTGTACCACTGCTTGTCTACAGTCTGTTCTACTGCACTCCTACAGTCTGTTCTAATAAACGTATACAGTCTTTTCTACTGCTCATCTACAGTCTATACTACTGCACTTCTACAGTCTGTTCTATAGCTCGTTTACAGTCTGTATTACTGCTCCTCTACAGTCTGTTCTAAAGAATGTCTAGAGTGTTTTCTAATACTCATATACAGTCTGTTCTAATGCTCGTCTACCCAACTGCACCTCTTCAGTTTGTTCTAAAGCATGTCTACAGTGTTTTGTAAAACTCATATACAGTCTGTTCTAATGCTCACCTACAGTCTGTACTACAGAACCTCTAGAGTCTTTTCTTCAGCACATTGTCAGTCTGTTCTACTGGACGTTTACAGTCATTTCTAAAGCTTGTCTACAGTCTGTTCTAAAGCCAGTCTAGAGTCTGTTCTACTGCTGCTGTGAAGTCTGTTCAACTGCATGTCTATAGTCTGTTCAACTGCACCTCTACGTCTGTTTTGTGTATGTCTACATTCTGTTCTAATGTACATCTACAGTCTGTTCAAATGCAAGTCAACAGTCTGTACTACTTTTCGTGCACAGTCTGTACTACTGCACCTCTACAGTCTGTTCTAAAGCATGTCTACAGTCTATTCTAATACTCATATACAGTCTGTTCTAATACTCGTCTACAGTCTCTACTAACGGACTTTTAAATTCTATTCTTCTGCAGCATCGTTAGTCTGTTTTACTGGACATTTACAGTCTGTTCTAAAACACGTCTATAGTCTGTTCAAATACTCGAATACAGTCTGTTCTAATGCCCAATAAAAGTCTTTACTACTCCACCTCTACAGTTTGTTCTACTTCTCCTCTACATTCTGTTCTAGTGCAGGTCTGCAGTCTGTTCTATTGCTAGTCTAGAGTCTTTACTACTGCTGCTCTGCAGTTTGTACTCTTGCTCATCTACAGTCTGTTCTACTGCATGTGTACAGTCTTTTCTTATAAACATCTATAGTATGTTCTACTGTACATCTACAGTCTTTACTACTGCACTTCTAAAGTCTATTCTAATGCTCATCTACGGTCTGTTCTACTGCAGGTCTACAGTCTGATCTAATAAACGTCTACAGTCTGTACTACTGCACATCTACAGTCTGTACTACTGCACTTCTACAGTCTCTTCTAATGCCAGTTTACAGTCTGTACTATTGCTCTACTGCAGTCTCTTCTACTGCATGTCTATAGTCTGTTTTACTGCACATCTACAGTTTGTTCTAAAGCATGTTTAGAGTGTTTTCTAATACAAATATACAGTCTGTACTACTGCACCTATTGAGTCTATTCTTCTGCACATTGTCAGTCTCTTCTACTGGACGTTTACAGTCTGTTGTAATGCTCGCCTACAATCTGTTCTAAAGCAAATCTAAAGTCTGTACGACTGCTGCTCTGAAGTCTGTACAACTGCACGTCTACAGTCTGTTCAACTGCACCTCTACAGTCACTTCTATTGTGCGTCTACAGTCTATTCTAATGCACATCTACAGTCTGTTCTAATGCAAGTCTATAATCTGTACTACTGTTTGTCTACAGTCTGTACTACTGCACCTCTAGAGTTTCTTCTAAAGCATGTCTACAATCTATTCTAATACTCATATACAGTCTGTTCTAATACTTGTTTACAGTCTGTACTAATGCTTCTGAAGCATTGTCAGTCTTTTCTAATAATTGTCGACATTCTGTACTACTTCACCTCTACAGTCTCTTCTACTGCACAATTACAGTCTGTTCTAATGCTCGTCTATAGTCTGAAATACTGCACCTCTACAATCTGTTCTAAAGCATGTCTAGACTGTTTTCTAATACTCATATAGAGTCTGTGC
Organism: Neodontobutis hainanensis; assembly: GCA_024349245.1. Taxonomy (NCBI): domain Eukaryota; kingdom Metazoa; phylum Chordata; class Actinopteri; order Gobiiformes; family Odontobutidae; genus Neodontobutis; species Neodontobutis hainanensis. The sequence goes on along the minus strand of JALDNG010003576.1, from coordinate 16,531 downwards.
AAATGTTCGTCTACAGTCTGTACTACTGCATCTCTACAGTCTTTTCTTCTGCATATTGTCAGTCTGTTCTACTGGACGTTTATAGTCTGTTCTAATGCTCGTCTACAGTCAGTTCTAAAGCCAGTTTACAGTCTGTACTACTGCTCTACTGCAGTCTCTTCCACTGCACGTCTACAGTCTGTTTTACTGCACATCTACAGTCTGTTCTAATGTACATCTACTGTCTGTTCTAAAGCAAGTCTAGAGTCTGTTTTACTGCACATCTACAGTCTGTTCTAAAGCATGTCTAGAGTGTTTTCAAATACTCATATACAGTCTGCTCTATTGCTCATCTACAGTATGTACTACTGCACCTCTAGAGTCTATTCTTTTGCACATTGTTAGGGTTAGGGTTAGTTGTCAGTAGAACAGACTGTAGCCGAACAGTAGTTTAGAATGTAGACTTGAAATAGAACAGACTGTGGATGTGCAGTAGAACAGACTGTAGAGCAGCAGTATAACAGACTGTAGAATGGCTTTAGAACTGACTATACACAATCATAGAGGACCATTAAAACAGACTGTAGATGTGCAGTAGAAGAGACTGTAGAGGTGCAGTTGTACAGAATCTTGACAATTATTAGAACAGACTGTAGGCGTCTAGTAGAAGAGACTGTAGACGTTTATTAAAATGACTATAGTCATGCAGTAGAACAGACTGTAGACCTCTAGTTAAACAGACTGTAGCTGTGCATTAGAACAGACTGTAGACATGCAGTAGAACATACTGTAGAGGAGCAGTAGAACAAACAGTAGAGCTGGAGTAGTAAACTGTTACTGGGCATTAAAACAGACTATATTCAAGCAATAGAAAGGAACAATAGATGTCTGGTCGTACAGATTGCATTAGAACAGACTGTGGATGAGCATTTGAAAAGACTATAGGCGTGTATTAGAACAGATTGTAGATGCGCAGTAGAAAAGAATGTAAGGTGCAGTAGTACAGAATGTCGATAATTATTAGAAAAGACTGTAGGCGTGCAGTAGAACGGACTGTAGAAAATTATTAGAACAGACTGTAGACTTGCAGTAGAACAGACTCACAGTGCTTCAGAAGAATAGACTTTAGAGGTGCATTAGTACAGACTGTAGACGATTCTTAGAATAGACTGTATATGAGTATTAGAAAACACTCTAGACATGCTTTAGAATAGACTGTAGAGGTGCAGTAGTACAGACTGTAGACCTGCAGTAGAATAGACTGTAGATGTGCATTAGAACAGACTTTAGAAGTGCAGTAGTAGAAACTGTAGATATGCAGTAGAACAGACTGTAGATGTGCAGTAAAACAGACTGTAGACATGCAGTAGAACAGACTGCGGTAGAGCAGTAGTACAGACAGTAAAATGGCATTAGAACAGACTGTAGAGGAACAGTAGAACAAACTGTAGAGGTCGAGTAGTAAATACTGTTATTGGGCAATAGAACAGACGATATTCGAGCAATAGAACAGACTATAGATGTGTGGTCGTCACGGACTGCATTAGAACAGATTGTGGACGAACATTTGAACAGACTAATGACGTGCATTAGAACAGACTTTAGATGTGCAGTAGAAGAGACTGTAGACAATTATTAGAACAGACTGTAGCCATGCAGTAGAACAGACTGTAGAGGTAGAACAGTAAAGACTTTTATTGGGGATTAGAACAGACTGTAGACAAGCAATAGAACAGATTGTAGATGTGCAGTAGTACAGACTGTAGACTTGCATTAGAACAGACTGTGGATGAGCATTAGAACAGATTATAGACGTGCATTAGAACAGACTGTAGATGTCCATTAGAACAGACTGTAGATGTGTAGTAGAACAGACTGACGAAGAATAGACCGTAAGGCTTCAGTAGTTGAGACTTTACGAGCATTAGAACAGACTGTACATGAGTATTAGAAAAGACCGTAGACATGATTTAGAACAGACTGAAGAGGTGCAGTAGTACAGACTGTAGACTTGCAGTTTAACAGACTGTAGCTGTGCATTAGAACAGACTGTAGATGTGCAGTAGAACTGAATGTAGACTTGCAGTAAAACAGACTGCAGAGCAGAAGTAGTACAGACTCTAGACTGGCATTAGAACAGACTGTAGAGGAGCAGTAGTACAGACTGTAGACTTGCATTATAACAGATTGTAGATGTGAATTAGAACAAGCTATAGCGTACATTAGAAGTGACTTTAGACGTGCATTTGTACAGACTTCAGTGCAACAGTAGTACACACTCTAGATTGGATTTAGAACAGACTGTAGACGATCATTAGAACAGACTGTAAACACTTAGAAGAAGAGACTGACAATGTGCAGAAGAATAGAATAGAGACGTGCAGTAGTACAGACTGTAGATGAGCATTAGATCAGACTGTATATGAGTTTTACAAAACACTCTAGACATGCTTTAGAACAGTCTGTAGAGGTGCAGTAGTTCAGACTGTAGACGAGCATTAGAACAGACTCTATATGAATATTAGAAAACACTCTAGACATGCTTTAGAACAGACAGTAGAGGTGCAGTTGTACAGAATGTAGGCGAGCATTAGAACAGACTTATATTAGTATTAGAAAACAATCTAGATATGCTTTAGAACAGACTGTAGAGGTGCAGTAATACAGAATGTAGACGAGCATTAGAACAGACTGTAGAAGTCCAGTAGTACAAACTGTAGATGTGCAGTAGTACAGACTGTAGATGTACAATAGAAAAGACTGTAGAGGTGCAGTTAAACAGTTTGTAGACGTGCAGTAAAACAGACTTCAGAGAAGAAGTAGAACAGACTCTAGATTGGCTTTAGAACAGACTGTAGATGAGCATTAGAACAGACAGTAAACGACCTGTAGAACAGACTGACAATGTGCATTGAATAGACTTTAGAGGTGCAATAGTACAGACTGTAGATTAGCATTAGAACAGACTGTATATGAGTATTAGAAAACACTGTAGATATGCTTTAGAACAGACTGTAGAGGTGCAGTAGTTCAGACTGTAGACGAGCATTAGAACAGACTGTATGTGAGTATTAGAAAACACTTTAGACATGTTTTAGAACAGACTGTAGAGGTTCAGTAGTTCAGACTGTAAACAAGCATTAGAACAAACTCTATATGAGTATTAGAAAACACTCTAGACATGTTTTAGAACAGACTTTAGAGGTTCAGTAATACAGACTGTAGACGAGCATTAGAAAAGACTGTAGAAGTGCAGTTGTACAGACTGTAGATGTGCAGAAGAAGAGACTGTAGACGTATATTAGAACAGACTGTAGACCTGCACTAGAACAGACTGTAGATGTGCATTAGAACAAACTGTAGATGTGCATTAGAACAGACTGTAGATGTTCATTAGAACAGACTGTAGACCTGCACTTAAAGAGACCGTAGATGAGCAGTAGTACAGACTATAGACTTGCATTAGAACAGATTGTATATTAGTATTAGAAAAAATGTAGACATTCTTTAGAACAGACTGTGGAGGTGCAGTAGTTCAGACTGTAAATGAGCATTAGAACAGACTATTTATGAGTTTTAGAAAATACTCTAGACATGCTTTAGAAGAGACTGTAGAGGTGCAGAAATACAGACTGTAGAAAAAGCATTAGAACAGACTGTAGAAGTGCAGTAGTACAAACTGTAGATGTGCAGTAGAACAGACTGTATGTGAGTATTAGAAAACACTTTAGACATGTTTTAGAACAGACTGTAGAGGTTCAGTAGTTCAGACTGTAAACAAGCATTAGAACAAACTCTATATGAGTATTAGAAAACACTGTAGATATGCTTTAGAACAGACTGTAGAGGTGCAGTAGTTCAGACTGTAGACGAGCATTAGAACAGACTGTATGTGAGTATTAGAAAACACTTTAGACATGTTTTAGAACAGACTGTAGAGGTTCAGTAGTTCAGACTGTAAACAAGCATTAGAACAGACTATTTATGAGTTTTAGAAAATACTCTAGACATGCTTTAGAAGAGACTGTAGAGGTGCAGAAATACAGACTGTAAAAAAAGCATTAGAACAGACTGTAGAAGTGCAGTAGTACAAACTGTAGATGTGCAGTAGAACAGACTGTAGACATTTTTTAGAACAGACTGTAGACGTGCAGTAGAACAGACTGTAGATGGGCAGTAGTACAGACTGTAGACTTTCATTAGAACAGACAGTAGATGTACATTAGAACAGATTGTAGATGTGCAGTAAAACAGAATTTAGTGGAAGAGACTGTAATAGAGCAGTAGTACAGACTTTAATCTGACATTTGAACAGACTGTAGAGGTGCAGTTGAACAGACTGTAGACGAGCATTAGAACAGACTCTATATGAGTATTAGAAAACACTCTAGACATGCTTTAGAACAGATTGTAGAGGTGCAGTAGTTCAGACTGTAGAAGCATTAGAACAGACTGTAGATGTGCAGTGGAACAGACTTTAGATGTTTATTAGAACAGACTGTAGACTTGCAGTAGAACAGACTGTAGATAAGCAGTAGTACAGACTATAGACTTGCATTAGAACAGACTGTAGATGTGCATTAGAACAGACTGTATATGAGTATTATAAAAAACACTGTAGACATGCTTTAGAACAGACTGTAGAGGTGCAGTAGTTCAGACTGTAGACGAGCATTAGAACAGACTGTATATGAGTATTAGAAAAAACTCTAGACATGCTTTAGAAGAGACTATAGAGGTGGAGTAATACAGACTGTAGACGAGCATTAGAACAGACTGTAGAAGTGCAGTAGTACAGACGGTAGATGTGCAAAAGAAACACACTGTCGACGAGCAGTCGGACAGACTATAGACTTGCATTAGTACAGACAGTAGTTGTACATTAGAACAGACTGTAGATGTGCAGTAAAATAGACGTTAGACGTGCAGTGGAAGAGACTGTAGTAGAGCAGTAGTACAGATTGTAAACTGGCATTAAAACAGACTGTAGATGTGCAGTAGAACAGACTGTAGACGTTTATTAGAACAGACTGTAGACCTGCACTTTAGAACAGACTGTAGATAAGCAGTAGTACAGACTATAGACTTGCATTAGAACAGAATGTATATGAGTATTAGACAAAAATGTAGACATTCTTTAGAACAGACTGTAGAGGTGCAGTAGTTCAGACTGTAAATGAGCATTAGAACAGACTATTTATGAGTATTAGAAAATACTCTAGACATGCTTTAGAAGAGACTGTAGAGGTTGCAGAAATACAGACTGTAGACAAGCATTAGAACAGACTGTAGAAGTGCAGTAGTACAAACTGTAGATGTGCAGTAGAACAGACTGTAGACATTTTTAGAACAGATTGTAGATGTGCAGTAAAACAGACTTTAGTGGAAGAGACTGTAATAGAGCAGTAGTACAGACTTTAATCTGGCATTAGAACATACTGTAGAGGTGCAGTTGAACAGACTGTAGACAAGCATTAGAACAGACTCTATATGAGTATTAGAAAACACTCTAGACATGCTTTAGAACAGATTGTAGAGGTGCAGTATTTCAGACTGTAGACGAGCATTAGAACAGACTGTATATGAGTATTAGAAAACACTCTAGACATGCTTTAGAACAGAATGTAGAGGTGCAATAATACAGACTGTAGATGAGCATTAGAAAAGACTGTAGAAGTGCAGTAGTACAGACTGTAGATGTGCAGTAGAACAGATTGTAGACGTTTATTAGAACAGACTGTAGACCTGCACTAGAACAGACCGTATATGAGCAGTAGTACAGACTATAGACATGGATTAGAACAGACTGTAGATGTGCATTAGAACAGACTTCATAAGTGCAGTAGTAGAGACTGTAGATGTGTAGTAGAACAGACTGTAGACGTTATCAGAACAGACTGTAGACGTGCAGTAAAACAGACTGTAGATGAACAGTAGTACAGACTATAGACTTGCATTAGAACAGACTGTATATGAGTATTATAAAAACACTGTAGACATGCTTTAGAACAGACTGTAGAGGTGCAGTAGTTCTTCAGACTGTAGACGAGCATTAGAACAGACTGTATATGAGTATTAGAAAAACTCTAGACATGCTTTAGAAGAGACTATAGAGGTGGAGTAATACAGACTGTAGACGAGCATTAGAACAGACTGTAGAAGTGCAGTAGTACAGACGGTAGATGTGCAGTAGAACAGACTGTAGACGAGCAGTAGGACAGACTGTAGACTTGCATTAGAACAGACAGTAGATGTACATTAGAACAGATTGTAGATGTGCAGTAAAACAGACTGTAGACATGCAGTGGAAGAGACTGTAGTAGAGCAGTAGTACAGATTGTAAACTGGCATTAAAACAGACTGTACAGGTGTGATTGAAAAGACTGTTGACATGCAGTTGAACAGACTTTAGAGCACCAGTAGTACATACTCTAGATTGGATTTAAAACTGACTGTAGACAAGCATTAGAACAGACTGTAAACGTCCAGTAGAACAGACTGACAATATGCAAAAGAATAGACTGTAGAGATTCAGTAGTACAGACTGTAGACGAGAATTAAGAACAGACTGTATATGAGTATTAGAAAACACTGTAGACATGCTTTAGAACAGACTGTAGAGGTGCAGTAGTTCAGACTAAAGACGAGCTTTAGAACAGACTCTATATGAATATTAGAAAACACTCTAGACATGCTTTAGAACAGATTGTAGAGGTGCAGTAATACAGACTGTAGATGAGCATTAGAAAAGACTGTAGAAGTGCAGTAGTACAGACTGTAGATGTGCAGTAGAACAGATTGTAGACGTTTATTAGAACACACTGTAGATCTAGACTAGAACAGACCGTAGATGAGCAGTAGTACAGACTATAGACTTGCATTAGAACAGACTGTAGATGTGCAGTAGAACAGACTGTAGGACGAGCATTAGAACAGACTGTAGATGTGCATTAGAACAGACTGTAGATGTGCATTAGAACAGACTGTAGATGTGCAGTAGAACAGACTGACGATGTGCAGAAGAATAGATCGTAGAGGTGCAGTAGTTGAGACTTTACACGAGCATTAGAAAAGACTGTAGAGATGCTTTAGAACAGACTGTAGACGTGCAGTAGAACAGACTCTAGACAATTATTAGAACAGACTGCAGACGTCAGTAGAACAGACTGTAGAAGTGCATTAGAAAAGACTGTGCATTAGAACAGACTATAGTCGTGCTGTAGAACAGAATGTAGAAGTGCAGTTGAAAAGACTTCAGAGCAGCATTAGTACAGACTCTAGATTGGCTTTAGAACAGACTGTAGATGAGGTTTAGAACAGACTGTAAAGGTCAGTAGAACAGACTGACAATTAGAAAAGATTGTAAATGTGCACTAAAACAGACTGTAGACGTGCATTAGAATAGACTGCAGTAGAGTAGTAAACTGGCATTAGAACAGACTGTAGACATGCAGTAGATCAGTCTGTAGATGTGCAGTAGAAGAGACTGTAGAGTTGCAGTAGTACAGAATGTTGATAATTATTAGAACAGACAGTAGGCGTGCAGTAGATCAGACTGTAGATGTGCATTAGAACAGACTGTAGATGTGCATTAGAAGAGACTGAAGACCTTAGTCTTACTGTAGAACAGACTGTAGACGAGCAGTAGAACAGATTGTAGACTTGCAGTAGAACAGACTGTAGACCTGCAGTAGAAGAGACTGTAGAGGAGAAGTAGAACAAACTGTAGAGGTGGAGTAGTAAAGACTGTAGACAAGCATTAGAACAGTCTGTATATGAATATTAGAAAACAATACTAGAAATGCTTTACAACAGACTGTAAAGGTGCAGTACTACAGACTGTTGACATTTATTAAAACAGACTGTAGACGTGCAGTAGAACAGACCGTAGATGAGTATTAGAAAACACTATAGACATGCAGTAGAACAGACTGCAGTAGAGCAATAGTACAGACTGTAAACTGGCATTAGAACAGACTGTAGAGGTGCAATTAAACAGACTGTAGTCTTGCAGTTGAAAAGACTTCAAAGCAGCAGTACAGACACTAGATTGGCTTTAGAACTGACTGTAGACGAGTATTAGAACAGACTGTATATGAGTATTAGAAAACACTCTAGACATGCTTTAGAACAGACTGTAGAGGTGCAGTTGTACAGACTGTAGACGAGCATTAGAACAGACTTTAAACGTCCAGTGGAACAGACTGACAATGTGCAGAAGAATAGACTGTAGAGGTGCAGTAGTACAGACTGTAGATGAGCATTAGAACAGACTGTATATGAGTATTAGAAAACACTGTGGACATGCTTTAGAACAGACTATAGAGGTGCAGTAGTTCAGACTGTAGACGAGCAGTAGAACCGACTGTATATGAGTATTAGAAAACACTAATAGAAATGCTTTACAACAGAATGTAGAGGTGCAGTAGAACAGACTGTAGACGTGCAGTAGAACAGACTGTTGTTGAGCAGTAGTACAGACTATAGACTTGCATTACAAACAGATTGTATATGAGTATTAGACAAAAATGTAGACATTCTTTAGAACAGACTGTAGAGGCGCAGTAGTTCAGACTGTAAATGAGCATTAGAACAGACTATTTATGAGTATTAGAAAATACTCTAGACATGCTTTAGAAGAGACTGTAGAGGTTGCAGAAATACAGACTGTAGACAAGCATTAGAAGAGACTGTAGATGTGCAGTAACAGACTGTAGACGTTTATTAGAACAGACTGTAGACCTGCACTTAAAGAGACCGTAGATAAGCAGTAGTACAGACTATAGACTTGCATTACAAACAGAATGTATATGAGTATTAGACAAAAATGTAGACATTCTTTAGAACAGACTGTAGAGGTGCAGTAGTTCAGACTGTAAATGAGCATTAGAACAGACTATTTATGAGTATTAGAAAACACTCTAGACATGCTTTAGAACAGACTGTAGAGGTGCAGTTGTACAGACTGTAGACGAGCATTAGAACAGACTTTAAACGTCAGTAGAACAGACTGACAATGTGCAGAAGAATAGACTGTAGAGGTGCAGTAGTACAGACTGTAGATGAGCATTAGAACAGACTGTATATGAGTATTAGAAAACACTGTGGACATGCTTTAGAACAGACTATAGAGGTGCAGTAGTTCAGACTGTAGACGAGCAGTAGAACCGACTGTATATGAGTATTAGAAAACACTAATAGAAATGCTTTACAACAGAATGTAGAGGTGCAGTAGAACAGACTGTAGACGTGCAGTAGAACAGACTGTTGTTGAGCAGTAGTACAGACTATAGACTTGCATTACAAACAGATTGTATATGAGTATTAGACAAAAATGTAGACATTCTTTAGAACAGACTGTAGAGGCGCAGTAGTTCAGACTGTAAATGAGCATTAGAACAGACTATTTATGAGTATTAGAAAATACTCTAGACATGCTTTAGAAGAGACTGTAGAGGTTGCAGAAATACAGACTGTAGAGAAGCATTAGAACAGACTGTAGATGTGCAGTAGAACAGACTGTAGACGTTTATTAGAACAGACTGTAGACCTGCACTTAAAGAGACCGTAGATAAGCAGTAGTACAGACTATAGACTTGCATTACAAACAGAATGTATATGAGTATTAGACAAAAATGTAGACATTCTTTAGAACAGACTGTAGAGGTGCAGTAGTTCAGACTGTAAATGAGCATTAGAACAGACTATTTATGAGTATTAGAAAATACTCTAGACATGCTTTAGAAGAGACTGTAGAGGTTGCAGAAATACAGACTGTAGACAAGCATTAGAACAGACTGTAGAAGTGCAGTAGTACAAACTGTAGATGTGCAGTAGAACAGACTGTAGACATTTTTAGAACAGATTGTAGATGTGCAGTAAAACAGACTTTAGTGGAAGAGACTGTAATAGAGCAGTAGTACAGACTTTAATCTGGCATTAGAACATACTGTAGAGGTGCAGTTAAACAGACTGTAGACAAGCATTAGAACAGACTCTATATGAGTATTAGAAAACACTCTAGACATGCTTTAGAACAGATTGTAGAGGTGCAGTAGTTCAGACTGTAGACGAGCATTAGAACAGACTATATATGAGTATTAGAAAATACTCTAGACATGCTTTAGAACAGAATGTAGAAGTGCAATAATACAGACTGTAGATGAGCATTAGAACAGACTGTAGATGTGCAGTAGAACAGATTGTAGACGTTTATTAGAACAGACTGTAGACCTGCACTAGAACAGACTGTATATGAGCAGTAGTACAGACTATAGACATGGATTAGAACAGACTGTAGATGTGCATTAGAACAGACTTCATAAGTGCAGTAGTAGAGACTGTAGATGTGTAGTAGAACAGACTGTAGACGTTTATCAGAACAGACTGTAGACGTGCAGTAAAACAGACTGTAGATGAACAGTAGTACAGACTATAGACTTGCATTAGAACAGACTGTATATGAGTATTATAAAAAACACTGTAGACATGCTTTAGAACAGACTGTAGAGGTGCAGTACTTCAGACTGTAGAATGAGCATTAGAACAGACTGTATATGAGTATTAGAAAAACTCTAGACATGCTTTAGAAGAGACTATAGAGGTGGAGTAATACAGACTGTAGACGAGCATTAGAACAGACTGTAGAAGTGCAGTAGTACAGACGGTAGATGTGCAATAGAACAGACTCTAGACGAGCAGTAGGACAGACTATAGACTTGCATTAGAACAGACAGTAGATGTACATTAGAACAGATTGTAGATGTGCAGTAAAACAGACTGTAGACATGCAGTGGAAGAGACTGTAGTAGAGAGCAGTAGTACAGATTGTAAACTGGCATTAAAACAGACTGTACAGGTGCGATTGAAAAGACTGTTGACATGCAGTTGAACAGACTTTAGAGCACCAGTAGTACATACTCTAGATTGGATTTAAAACTGACTGTAGACAAGCATTAGAACAGACTGTAAACATCCAGAAGAACAGACTGACAATATGCAAAAGAATAGACTGTAGAGATTCAGTAGTACAGACTGTAGACGAGAATAAGAACAGACTGTATATGAGTATTAAAAAACACTGTAGACATGCTTTAGAACAGACTGTAGAGGTGCAGTAGTTCAGACTAAAGACGAGCTTTAGAACAGACTCTATATGAATATTAGAAAACACTCTAGACATGCTTTAGAACAGATTGTAGAGGTGCAGTAATACAGACTGTAGATGAGCATTAGAAAAGACTGTAGAAGTGCAGTAGTACAGACTGTAGATGTGCAGTAGAACAGATTGTAGACGTTTATTAGAACACACTGTAGATCTAGACTAGAACAGACCGTAGATGAGCAGTAGTACAGACTATAGACTTGCATTAGAACAGACAGTAGATGTGCATTAGAATAGACTGTGGACGAGCATTAGAACAGACTATAGATGTGCATTAGAACAGACTGTAGATGTGCATTAGAACAGACTGTAGATGTGCAGTAGAACAGACTGACGATGTGCAGAAGAATAGATCGTAGAGGTGCAGTAGTTGAGACTTTACACGAGCATTAGAAAAGACTGTAGAGATGCTTTAGAACAGACTGTAGACGTGCAGTAGAACAGACTCTAGACAATTATTAGAACAGACTGGAGACGTCCCAGTAGAACAGACTGTAGAAGTGCATTAGAAAAGACTGTGCATTAGAACAGACTATAGTCGTGCTGTAGAACAGAATGTAGAAGTGCAGTTGAAAAGACTTCAGAGCAGCATTAGTACAGACTCTAGATTGGCTTTAGAACAGACTGTAGATGAGGTTTAGAACAGACTGTAAAGGTCCAGTAGAACAGACTGACAATTAGAAAAGATTGTAAATGTGCACTAAAACAGACTGTAGACGTGCATTAGAATAGACTGCAGTAGAGTAGTAAACTGGCATTAGAACAGACTGTAGACATGCAGTAGATCAGTCTGTAGATGTGCAGTAGAAGAGACTGTAGAGTTGCAGTAGTACAGAATGTTGATAATTATTAGAACAGACAGTAGACGTGCAGTAGATCAGACTGTAGATGTGCATTAGAACAGACTGTAGATGTGCATTAGAAGAGACTGAAGACCTTAGTCTTACTGTAGAACAGACTGTAGACGAGCAGTAGAACAGATTGTAGACTTGCAGTAGAACAGACTGTAGACCTGCAGTAGAAGAGACTGTAGAGGAGAAGTAGAACAAACTGTAGAGGTGGAGTAGTAAAGACTGTAGACAAGCATTAGAACAGTCTGTATATGAGTATTAGAAAACAATACTAGAAATGCTTTACAACAGACTGTAAGGTGCAGTACTACAGACTGTTGACATTTATTAAAACAGACTGTAGACGTGCAGTAGAACAGACCGTAGATGAGTATTAGAAAACACTATAGACATGCAGTAGAACAGACTGCAGTAGAGCAATAGTACAGACTGTAAACTGGCATTAGAACAGACTGTAGAGGTGCAATTAAACAGACTGTAGTCTTGCAGTTGAAAAGACTTCAAAGCAGCAGTAGTACAGACACTAGATTGGCTTTAGAACTGACTGTAGACGAGTATTAGAACAGACTGTATATGAGTATTAGAAAACACTCTAGACATGCTTTAGAACAGACTGTAGAGGTGCAGTTGTACAGACTGTAGACGAGCATTAGAACAGACTTTAAACGTCCAGTAGAACAGACTGACAATGTGCAGAAGAATAGACTGTAGAGGTGCAGTAGTACAGACTGTAGATGAGCATTAGAACAGACTGTATATGAGTATTAGAAAACACTGTGGACATGCTTTAGAACAGACTATAGAGGTGCAGTAGTTCAGACTGTAGACGAGCAGTAGAACCGACTGTATATGAGTATTAGAAAACACTACTAGAAATGCTTTACAACAGAATGTAGAGGTGCAGTAGAACAGACTGTAGACGTGCAGTAGAACAGACTGTTGTTGAGCAGTAGTACAGGCTGTATACTTGCATAGGAACAGACTGTAAATGTGCATTAGAACAGACTGTAGATGTGCAGTAAAACAGACTGTAGACTTGCAATAGAGCAGACTGAAGACGTGCAGTAGAACAGACTGTAGACATGCAGTAGAACAGACTGTAGAGGTGGAGTTGTAAAGACTTTTATTGGGCATTAGAACAGACTGTAGACAAGCAATAGAACAGATTGTAGATATGCAGAAGTATAAACTGTAGACCTGCATTAGAAGTGACTGTAGATGAGCAGTAGAAAAGACTGTAAGAAGCAGTAGTACAGAATGTAGACAATTATTACAATAGACTCTAGATGTGCAGTAGAACAGACTTTAGATGAGCATTAGAACAGATTGTAAACGTCCAGTAGAACAGACTGACAATGTGCAGAAGAATAGACTGTAGGGGTGCAGTAGTACAAACTGTATACAAGCATAAGAACAGACTGTATATGAGTATTAGAAAACACTGTAGACATGCTTTAGAACAGACTGTAGAGATACAGTAATACACACTGTAGACAAGCATTGGAAATGACTGTAGAAGTGCAGTAGTACAGACTGTAAATGTGCAGAACAGACTGTAGACGTTTATTAAAAGAAACTGTAGACGTGCAGTAGAACAGACCGTAGATGAGTATTAGAACAGACTGTAGAGCTGCAGTTGAACAGACTTCAGAGCAGCAGTAATACAGACACTAGATTGGCTTTAGAACTGACTGTAGAGGAGCATTAGAACAGACTGTATATGAGTATTAGAAAACACTCTAGACATGTTTTAGAACAGACGGTAGAGGTGCAGTAATACAGACTGTAGACGAGCATTAGAACAGACTGTAGATGTGCAGTAAAACAGACTGTAGACGTGCAGTAGAACAGACTGCAGTAGAGCAGAGGTACAGACTGTAAACTGGCATTAGAACAGACTGTTGAGATGCAGTTGAAAAGACTGTAGACGTGCAGTTGAACAGCCTGTAGATGTGCATTAGAAGAGACTGTAGACGTACAATAGAACAGACTGTAGACGAGCATTAGAACAGACTGTACACATCCAGGAGAACAGACTGTAGATATGGAGTAGTACAAACTAAAGACCTGCGTTAGAACAGACTGTGGACGAGCATTAAAAAAGACTATAGACGTGAATTTGAACAGACTGTAGATGAGTATTAGAAAAGACTTTAGACATGCTTTAGAACAGACTGTAGAGGTGCAGTAGAAGAGACTGTAGAGGTGCAGTATTACAGAATGTTGACAATTATTAGAACAGACTGAATACATGCAGTTGAACAGCCTGTAGATGTGCATTAGAAGAGACTGTAGTTGTACAATAGAACAGACTGTAGACGAGCATTAGAACCGACTGTACACATCCAGCAGAACAGACTGTAGATATGGAGTAGTACAGACTAAAGACCTGCATTAGAACAGACTGTGGACGAGCATTAGAACAGACTATAGACATGCATTAGAACAGACTGTAGATGAGTATTAGAAAAGACTGTAGACATGCTTTAGAACAGACTGTAGAGGTGCAGTAGAAGAGACTGTAGAGGTTCAGTATTACAGAATGTTGACAATTATTAGAACAGACTGAAGACGTGCAGTAGAACAGACTGTAGAGGTGCAGTTGTACAGACTGTAGACGAGCATTAGAATAGACTGTAGATGTGCAGTAGAAAAGACTGTAGACATAAATAGAACATACTGTAGATGAGCATTAGAACAGAATGTAGGCGTCCATTAGAACAGACTGTAGATGTGCAGTAGTAAAGACTAAAGACCTGCATAAGAATAGACTGTGGACGAGCATTAGAACAGACTATAGACGTGCTTTAGAACAGACTGTAGATGTCCATTAGAACAGACTGTAGATGTGCAGTAGAACAGACTGACGATGTGCAGAAGAATATACCTCAGAGGTGCAGTAGTTGAGACTTTACACAAGCATTAGAAGACACTGTACATGAGTAGTAGAAAAGACTGTAGACATACTTTAGAACAGACTGTAGAGGTGCAGTAGTACAGACTGTAGACTTGCAGTTGAAAAGACTGTAGCTGTGCATTAGAACAGATTGTAGATATGCAGTAGAACTGAGTAGACGTACAATAGAACAGACTGTAGAGGTGCAGTTGAACAGAATGTAGACTTGCAGTAAAACAGATTGCAGAGCATCAGTAGTACAGACTCTAGACTGGCATTAGAACAGACTTTAGACATGCAGTATAACAGACTGTAGAGGAGCAGTAGAGTCTTTAGGAGGCTCACTTTGATCTAAAGCCAGCAACCTTTGATATGTCGTTCTGGGTGGCCCCAGGAGCCAGCGTGCAAAATTTGGAGAGGCTACAGACATTGGTAAGGGGTCAAAAGGTCAACTAAGAGGAGCTATATGCCCTGACAAGAAAGGTGTCTTTTGATCATAATTCTTTTCCTCTTTGCTCTAGGGCTCTGAGGCCGGATATGTGATCAGGGCTACTCCAGGAGCCAGGGGAAAAATTTAGGATTCCCACATGCCCATTTTGTCAATGTATTCTTCCTAGTGGGGGCACTGGAGTCACGAGGAAAATCAAGTGAAATGTGGTCTCCTGTTTTGACACAGTATGTGAAGCCTGTGGCAAAGTTTGGAGAGGCTATTACATTGTTAAGGGCAGAAAAGTCAAAAAGAGTATGCTCTAAAGTCCCAAAAAGGAGAGATGTCAGAGTGATCATTTTCTTATGACTCTAGAGCCAGCCGACTTGCCTATGTCGTTCTGGGTGGCCCTGGAGCCAGAGCGTTTAAAATTTGGAGAGGCTACGACATTGTTAGAGGTCAAATAATGTTCAGGAGTCAATGGTCAGAACCGTTATAGGCTGTGTCTTTTGGAGGCTGAAACATTTTCCCTTTGCTATAAAGCCAGCAACCTTTGATATGTTCTGGGTGGCCCCAGGAGCCAGCGTACAAAATTTGGAGACCAGAGGACATTGGTAAGGGGTCAAAAGGTCAACTAAGACAGAGCTATAGGCCCTGACAAGAAAGGTGTCTTTTGATCATAATTTTTCCCCTTTGCTCTAGAGCTCTGCACTTCGGATATGTGATTCAGGGCTACTCCAGGAGCCAGGGTGATAAGGGATTCCCACATGCCCATTCTGTCAATGTATTCACCCTAGTGGGGGCGCTGGCGGTCACTTCCGAGGTCCGATCAAGTAAAATGTGGTCTCCTTTTTCTCAACCCAGTACGTGGAAGCGTGTGGTAAAGGTTGGCGAGGCTACCACATTGATAAGGGTTTAAAAGGTCAAAAAGTGTATGCGCTAAAGGCCCAGACAGACTGTAGTCGAGCATTAGAACAGACTGTAGAAATGCAGTAGTACAGACTGTAAATGTGCAGAAGAACAGACAGTAGACAATTATTAGAACTGATTGTAGACGTGGAGTAGAACAGACTGGCAATTTGCAGATGAATAGACTGCAGATGAGGAGACCAGAGGAGGTGTAACGGGAGGGAGAAGAGAGGAAGCAGAGGCCACAGAAAGACCAGAGGAGGCAGAGAGTCCAGAGGAGGCAAAGGCCACAAAGAGACCAGAAG
>JALDNG010003575.1:0-26357 GCA_024349245.1 Neodontobutis hainanensis | reverse complement strand
AGCTTAGAACCCACATTCCAGTGTATTGTGCCTGTGTCTGAGCAGAGCCATGTAGCAGCTGCATTTGGCCAAAACCTGGTCTTTTAGAGCTCTAAATGGCACTGTCATGTGTTCCCAGTGGAAATGCTTGTGTCTGGGCCCTTTGGGCAAGGTTTTAGGTGTTTCGTGTGAAAAGGTCAAAACGGCCTTCTCTCGAGCTGAAAAGCATTTTAAAGCAATAAAAAGAAAACTGGCATTACTTTTGAACCGAAGGTGATGGAGGGGAAATTCCAAGTGCCTCTTGTAGCTTGGCCCTGGCCCTACAAGGCACAGCTGCTTTGAATGCAATTGGACTTTTAGTTAGTTTGCAATACTCAAGCTTAGAACCCACATTCCAGTGTATTGTGCCTGTGTCTGAGCAGAGCCATGTAGCAGCTGCATTTGGCCAAAACCTGGTCTTTTGGAGCTCTAAATGGCACTGTCATGTGTTCCCAGTGGAAATGCTTGTGTCTGGGCCCTTTGGGCAAGGTTTTAGGTGTTTCGTGTGAAAAGGTCAAAACGGCCTTCTCTCGAGCTGAAAAGCATTTTAAAGCAATAAAAAGAAAACTGGCATTACTTTTGAACCGAAGGTGATGGAGGGGAAATTCCAAGTGCCTCTTGTAGCTTGGCCCTGGCCCTACAAGGCACAGCTGCTTTGAATGCAATTGGACTTTTAGTTAGTTTGCAATACTCAAGCTTAGAACCCACATTCCAGTGTATTGTGCCTGTGTCTGAGCAGAGCCATGTAGCAGCTGCATTTGGCCAAAACCTGGTCTTTTGGAGCTCTAAATGGCACTGTCATGTGTTCCCAGTGGAAATGCTTGTGTCTGGGCCCTTTGGGCAAGGTTTTAGGTGTTTCGTGTGAAAAGGTCAAAAACGGCCTTCTCTCAAGCTGAAAAGCATTTTAAAGCAATAAAAAGAAAACTGGCATTACTTTTGAACCGAAGGTGATGGAGGAAATTCCAAGTGCCTCTTGTAGCTTGGCCCTGGCCCTACAAGGCACAGCTGCTTTGAATGCAATTGGACTTTTAGTTAGTTTGCAATACTCAAGCTTAGAACCCACATTCCAGTGTATTGTGCCTGTGTCTGAGCAGAGCCATGTAGCAGCTGCATTTGGCCAAAACCTGGTCTTTTGAGCTCTAAATGGCACTGTCATGTGTTCCCAGTGGAAATGCTTGTGTCTGGGCCCTTTGGGCAAGGTTTTAGGTGTTTCAGGGAAAAGGTCAAAATGGCCTTCTCGAGCTGAAAAGCATTTTAAAGCAATAAAAACAAAACTGGCATTACTTTTGAACCGAAGGTGATGGAGGGAAATTCCAAGTGCCTCTTGTAGCTTGGCCCTGGCCCTACAAGGCACAGCTGGTTTGAATGCAATTGACTTTTATTTAGTTTGCAATACTCAAGCTTAGAACCCACATTCCAGTGTATTGTGCCTGTGTATGAGCAGAGCCATGTAGCAGCTGCATTTGGCCAAAACATGGTCTTTTGAGCTCTAAATGGCACTGTCATGTGTCCCCAGTGGAAATGCTTGTGTCTGGGCCCTTTGGGCAAGGTTTTAGGTGTTTCGTGAAAAGGTCAAAATGGCCTTCTCTCGAGCTGAAAAGCATTTTAAAGCAATAAAAGAAAACTGGCATTACTTTTGAACCGAAGGTGATGGAGGGGAAATTCCAAGTGCCTCTTGTAGCTTGGCCCTGGCCCTACAAGGCACAGCTGGTTTGAATGCAATTGGACTTTTAGTTAGTTTGCAATACTCAAGCTTAGAACCCACATTCCAGTGTATTGTGCCTGTGTCTGAGCAGAGCCATGTAGCAGCTGCATTTGGCCAAAACATGGTCTTTTGGAGCTCTAAATGGCACTGTCATGTGTTCCCAGTGGATATGCTTGTGTCTGGGCCCTTTGGGCAAGGTTTTAGGTGTTTTGTGTGAAAAGGTCCCTTAACAATGTGGTAGCCTCTCCAATTTTAACCACACGCTTCCACATACTGTGTCGAGAAAAGGAGACCACATTTCTCTTGATCGGACCTCGGAAGTGATTGCCAGCGCCCCACTAGGTGAATACATTGACAAAATGGGCATGTGGAATCCTAAATTTTTCACCCTGGCTCCTGGAGTAGCCCTGAATCACATATCCCAAGCGCAGAGCTCTAGAGCAAAGGGGAAAAGAATTATGATCAAAAGACACCTTTCTTGTCAGGGCATATAGCTCGTCCTTAGTTGACCTTTTGACCCCTTACCAATGTCGTAGCCTCTCCAAATTTTCCACGCTGGCTCCTGGGGCCACCCAGAACGACATCTCAAAGGTTGCTGGCTTTAGAGCAAAGGGAAAAGTTTCAGCCTCCTAAAGACACAGCTTATAACGGGTTTTGACCATTGACCCTGAACACTATTTGACCCTTAACATTGTCTCTCTCCAAATTTTGCACGCTGGCTCCTAGGGCCACCCAGAATGACATATCAAAGACGACATTTCACTTGATCGGACCTCGGAAGTGACCGCCAGCATGCATTTATGTAATGTTATCACCTCAAAAAACTTGATGCAGTTAGTGAAGGTTTGGAGTCTGGACCTAATGGATTCATTTAATGTTTCATTGTTTATGTATGGGCCAAAGTACTCAGTAGAAAACAAGAAGAAAGTTATTATTCTAAATTTTCTTTATGGAATAGTAAAGTTGGCAACTTGGTGTACTAGAAAACAAAGTTGAAGAAAGTGCGTATTGATCCTATTTTATTGACAAAATGTTTTGTAAAAAAAGGTTAAAGGTAGACCATCTTTTTTATAGCATAACACAGAATGTTTAGTCTTTTTCATTTTTGGGGCTTTAAAACTTTATGTGTGAGTCTGATGGGAATGAAAGTTTTAATCTAAACATTCTCTAATGTGAATATGAATGAAAATAAAAGTGGAATTGGTAAATGGGGAGATTTTGGGAAAAAAAAAAATGAAAAGATTTTTTTGAGGTTGTAAATATTTATGTAAAAACTCCCAATTGTTATTTTAGTAATAAAGGCATTGTCAAATGTCAAAATGTCTCTGCCTCCTCTGATCTCTCTCTGGCCTCTGCCTCCTCTGGTCTCTTTGTGGCCTCTGCCTTCTCTGGTCTCTCTCTGGCCTCTGCCACATCTAGTCTCTCTGCCTTCTGTCTCCTCTAGTCTCTCTGTGTCCTCTATCTGCTCTGGTCTCTCTGTTGCCTCTGCCTCCTCTGGTCTCTTTGTGTCCTCTGCCTTCTCTGGTCTCTAAGCCTCCTCTGCATCCTCTCATCTCTGCCTCCTCTGGTCTCTCTGTCTTTCTGCCTGCTCTGATCTCTCTGTGGCCTCTGCCTCCTCTGGTCTCTTCTGCCTTCCTCCTCTGGTCACTCTGTGGCCTCTGCCTCCTTTGGTCTCTCTGTTGCATCTGCCTTTTCTGGTCTCTCTGCCTCCTCCTCCTCTTCTGGTCTCTCTGTGGCCTTTGCTTCCTCTGGTCTCTTTGTGGCCTCTGCCTTCTCTGGTCTCTCTGCCTCCTCTGCATCCTCTGGTCTCTGCCTCCTCTGGTCTCTCTGTCTTTCTGCCTCCTCTGAACTCTCGATGGCCTCTGCCTCCTCTGGTCTCACTGTGGCCTCTGCTTCCTCTGGTCTCTCTGTGGCCTCATGCCTTCTCTGGTCTCTTTGTGGCCTCTGCCTTCTCTCGTCTCTCTCTGCCTCCTCTGGTCTCTCTGTCTTTCTGCCTCCTCTGAACTCTCGATGGCCTCTGCCCCTCTGCTCTCACTGTGGCCTCTGCCTCCTCTGGTCTCTCTTGGCCTCTGCCTCCTCTGGTCTCTTTGTCTCCTCTTCCTCCCCTGCTCTAACTGCCTCCTCTGGTCTCTCTCTGGCCTTTGCCTCCTCTGGTCTCACTGTGGCCTCTGCCTTCTCTGATCTCTCTGTGGCCACTGCCTCCCCTGGTCTCTCTGTATCATCTGCCTTTTCTGTTCTCTCTGCCTCCTCTGCCTCCTCTTGTCTCTCTATGGCCTCTGCCTCATCTGGACTCTCTGCCTCCTCTGGTCTTTCTGTGGCCTCTGCCTCCTCTGGTCTCTCTGCCTAATCTGCCTCCTCTCGCCTCTCTGTGGCCTCTGCCTCCTCTGGTCTCTCTGTCTCCTATAACTCCACTGGTCTCTCAGTGGCCTTTGACTCCACTCGTCTCTCTGTGGCCTCTGCCTCCCTGCTCTCTCTCTGGCCTCTGCCTCCACTAGTCTTTCTGACTTATATGTCTCCTCTAGTCTCTCTGTCGCCTCTGCCTCCTCTGGTCTCTCTGTGGCCTCTGCCTCCTCTAATCTCTCTGCCTTCTCTGCCTCCTCTGGTCTCTCTATGGCCTCTGCCTTTACTGGACTCTGTATGGCCTCTGCCTCCACTGGTCTCTCTGTGACTTATGCCTCGCCTGGTCTCTCTATGGCCTCTGCCTCCTCTGGTCTCTCTGCCTCCTCTGCCCTCTCTGCTCTCTCTGTGGCCTCTGACTCCTCTGGACTCTCTTCCTCCTCTGGTCTTTCTGTGGCCTCTGCTTCCTCTAGTCTCCTGCCCCGTTGCCTCCTCTGAACTCTCAGTGGCCTCTGCCTTCTCGGTCTCTCTGCCCCGTTGCCTCCTCTGGTTACTCTGTGGCCTATGCCTCCTCTGGTCTCTCTGCGGCCTCTGCCTCCTCTGGTCTCTCTGTGAACTTTGCCTCGCCTGATCTCTCTGTGGCCTCTGCCTCCTCTCGTCTCTGTGTCGCCTGCCTCCACTGGTCTCTCTGCCTTCTCTGCCTCCTCTGCTCTCTCTACCTCCTCTGGTCTCTCTGTGAACTCTGCCTCTTCTGGTCTCTCTGTGGCCTATTCCTCCTCTGGATTCTCTGTGGCCTCTGCCTCCTCTGGTCTCTCTGTCTCCTATGCCTCCACTGGTCTCTCAGTGGCCTTTGACTCCACTCGTCTCTCTGTGGCCTCTGCCTCCTCTGCTCTCTCTCTGGCCTCTACCTCCACTAGTCTCTCTGACTTATCTGTCTCCTCTAGTCTCTCTGTCGCCTCTTCCTCCTCTGGTCTCTCTGTAGCCTCTGCCTCCTCTAGTCTCTCTGCCTTCTCTGCCTCCTCTTGTCTCTCTGTGTCCTCTGCCTCCTCTCGCCTCTCTGTGGCCTCTGCCTCCTCTGGTCTCTCTGTCTCCTATGCCTCCACTGGTCTCTCAGTGGCCTTTGACTCCACTCGTCTCTCTGTGGCCTCTGCCTCCCCTGCTCTCTCTCTGGCCTCTGCCTCCACTAGTCTCTCTGACTTATCTGTCTCCTCTAGTCTCTCTGTCGCCTCTGCCTCCTCTGGTCTCTCTGTGGCCTCTGCCTCCTCTAATCTCTCTGCCTTCTCTGCCTCCTCTGGTCTCTCTATGGCCTCTGCCTTTACTGGACTCTGTGTGGCCTCTGCCTCCACTGGTCTCTCTGTGACTTATGCCTCCTCTGGTCTCTCTCTGGCCTCTGCCTCCTCTGGTCTCTCTGCCTCCTCTGCCCTCTCTGCTCTCTCTATGGCCTCTGACTCCTCTGGACTCTCTTCCTCCTCTGGTCTTTCTGTGGCCTCTGCTTCCTCTAGTTTTCCTGCTTCTGAAGAGTGCAGTCGCACCTCTGCTTGCTCCTGCCAGCTTTACTTTTCTCTTTAGTTATCTCCACATTTAGGATCAAATTTTACATTGCTTTTTACTTTCTTTTAACTGGATTTTTATGTTTTTATGTTCTTACTTATTTTTTACTTTTTAAACAACACGTTGGACCTGTTGAGCGACTGGAGTCTTAGTATCTATTTTTCAACATGTCTGGGAAAAAAAAAATAACTACTGCAAACTCTTTCTGCCAAAATTGTTGGAAATACCAACAAGAAATCAGTGTGCTACAAACAAAGATTTTTGCTTTGGAATCTGAAAGAGGACTTCAGGATAAAATCACGATCACACAATGTGGTAAGACTGTGAATTTAAACTTGGAAGATACAGTGTCATTCCCAAAGCTGAACAAAGCAAAGGGATTTAAACAAAATGATGGCACCTGGCATAAACTTGGTGCCCAGCCAAAGCAGCACTGATAAGAAAAAGAATGCTGGCATCACAAGAGCACTTGTAGCATCACCAGACATCCAGCTAAAAAACAGATTTGAATCACTGATGAATGAACCAGAAAACTCTTCTTTAACTGTAAAACATGGAGGAAATAAAACTTTGTCTATGGAAAACGGGATACACAAAAATCTGTGGAAAAGCACCAGGCTAACAGAGACAGAGAATCTATGCCAAAAGTGAAGGACAGAGATATCCTGTTGCTGGGAGACGGTGCTGTCAGGGACATAAACTATAGTTGTTTTGTTACATGCAGCTATCCAAGTGCTATGGTCCCTGATATAACAGCACTCCTCCCCCAAGTCCTGTCCAAACACACAGGCATTAAACAGCTGATTGTACATGTGGGTGCAGTTGACACCAGGAAGGAGAATCAGAGGTTTTAAAAAGGATTTCTCCAGGCTTTTAAATAAACTTGAAAATCTGGAAGTGCAATTTTATCAGTGGACCACTCCCAAACATTGACAGAAGGATCAATGAATTCAGTCGGCTGCTTGCATTAAATACATGGCTGTCCAAGACTCGAGACAAGAGGAGTACACTTTATTGATAACTTCAACTTGTTTTGGCAACGTGTAGACCTGTTTAAAGGAAAGGGCCCACACCTGAACAGAGGAGGGTCAGAGGCTAACAGATAATCTCCTGCACTCCTGAGACACCTAAATGGTTCTGGTCGCACTCTTAAACAAAGAAAGAGTCTTCTGAGAAGCCATCAGCCACTGAATGAGAAAAACACTCCAGCCTCACCAACCAAAGATCCTCCTCTGACTGGACCACCATCAACACCTGCACTACTGAAATGGACCCCAATAGGACCCTGACCCCAGTAACATCAACACCTTCTATGACTCACCATCTCTGTCCCATCCCGATTCACTAATGGGATTTCCAGATCACCTGGAAATGTTGGTAAAATCTGGAACTAAGTTGATACCTCACACCTAACTTGGCCAGGTCACGGTTCTATCATCTCCATCTTGGCCAGAACAAATGAGACCCCGATAGGTGTCCAATGCACCCTGTCAGACCTCCATCCCAGACCAGCTCCAAAAGCCTTGACTAGCATCAAGGCTACTATCAGCGATTAGGACACTGAGGGCCTCTGCTGTTCCAGGACTTTTTGTCATCATAAAACACTTATCAACCCGAGGCCCTGTGAGAGAACACTCAGCTCCATAGCTACAGTCAGAAGTCGCAGATTGAGAAGAGAGGAGGGCTGAGCTGGAGGGGGCGCTGTTCTGTGGCGACCTGCAGCTGTGTGCGTGACTGTCGGTCTGTTTTAACGCTTTTAACGTCTTTTAGCAGTCTTTTAGCCACCTGGAAGATGATATTTTTATGTTGTTGTTTTTATTAATGACTCCTGAGCACTTGAGGAATGGAAGTCACTTTTATGCCCTGTTTTTATTGGTTATTTTAAACTTTGTTTGGAGTCAGCAGTCACAAACATTCAGATACTCGTGATTTCCTACTGGCATTACAATGGAGCTACCTGCACAGTATGTCGGACTCCAGTGTCAATACACAGACTATGAATCTTCCTCTGGAATTACGAAATGTGCACAACAAAACTCTACAAAACCAGTTGGTAGAAAGCGAGGAAAACGGGCGGCGTGCGAACCCGGAAGCTGCAGCGGAAAAGCATCCCGCTCTCAATCATCATGGCTAACACGCAGTCTCTGAGGAATAAAATAGACGAACTACAGGGAAATGTGAGCCATCTGCACTACAGGGATGTGTGTCTTATGGCTTTTACAGACCTGGTTAAATGAAGCGGACGCGACTCAGCGCTGAAATCGCTTTGGCGCTCCTCTGCGCTGGATCGACCGAGGTTATACACAAAACACTGGGAGGATATGTCTCTACATAAACCAGAGATGGTGCAGTAACATTACTGTAAGAGAGCAGATGTGTTCCTGACATCGAACTCCTGTCCGTCTTTAAGGCCGTTTTATCTCGAGAGAGTTCCCAGATATTTGTGACTGTTGTTTATATCCACCCTAAGGCTGATGCTAAGTCTGCGGCTGACATTGTTTTTAAAACTATAAATAAGCTTCAGTCTATCTCACCTGCTGCTCCCAATTTTATACTCGATTTTAACCACTGTAATTTAAAGAAAACTGAACAGTTTTTATCAGTATGTCAAATGTCCAACACGTCACAATAAAACCCTGACCTGTGCTATGGCTCCATTAAAGGGGCTTACATCTCGAAAGCAGGACCTGCACTGGGCTCCTCTGACCACCACACAGTCCACCTTCTGCCCGCCTACACCGGTGCTGAGGAGGGAAAAGCCTGTTAGGAAACAGGTAAAGGTGTGGACTGAGGACAGCTCTCTGGCGCTGCAGGGCTGCTTGAGTGCACAGACTGACAGTGTTTCAGAACTCTTGTTCTGACATAGATGAACTGACTGATGTTGTCTGCAGTTACATCTCCTTCTGTAAAGACTCAGTTCTCCCAAACAGGGAAGTCAAGGTGTATCCTAATAACAAACCATGGATTTCCAAGGACATGAAAGATCTGCTTATCAAAAGGAAAACTGTATTTAACTAAGGTGATGTGAATGCAGAAATTGTGAGAAAGGAGATCAGGCTGAAATTAAAAAGCCAAATTGAGATATAAGGATACGATTGAGGCTGAACTAAGAAGTAACAACTTAAAAGAACCTGGAATGGTATGAAAACAATGATTGGGTCACATGATAAAGTCAGCAGAGTTGCACTTGATGGTTTTAATTCTGATAAACACTTGGCAGATGAACTAAATGTATTTTATACACGGTTCAACACAGTGGATTTTAATGATAAGATTGACGACATCAGGGCAATGACTGAGCCTCTCCATCAGTGTCTATTGAGGTAAACACTGTGCCTAAATTGTTCTGCCACACCAAACCCAAAAGCCCAGGGCCAGACAACATCTGTGGACAGACATTAAAAGTGTGCTTGCCAACTTTGTGGCATCTTCCAACATATTTTTAATCTGTCTTTACTACAACAGAAGGTCCTCAAAATTTGGAAGCACTCAGTCATTGTGCCCTTGGCGAAGTGCAACACTCCTAAAGCCTTGAATGATTTTAGACCAGTTGCTCTGACCTCCTTGGTTATGAAAACTTTTGAAAAATAATTAAAGACATGGTGCTACTGCAGGTCAGGGAACAGCTAGACCCATTGCAGTTTGCTTACAGGTCTGAGAGAGGAGTGGAGGATGCTGTCATCATACTGTTGCACTTTATTCTTAAACATCTGGATGGAGCCAAGACACATGCCAGACTTTTTATTTGTTGATTTTACTTGCTTTTAACACATTCAGCCATTCCTGCTGGCAGAGAGACTTATGGCTGATTTTAACCTTGATTTTAACTTGGTTGGTTGGATATTGACTTTTTATTAGACAGACCTCAGTGTGTTAGAGTGAATGGTATTTTATCTGATGTGCTCTATTCCTCTACTGGTTCACTGCTGCTGTCCTCTCTGTACATTCTGTACACAAACCAGTGTCGCAGTGTGTACAAGGATAGACACATTTAAAGTTTGCAGATGACTCAATCATCAGCCTGCTCAGAGGGGATTAACAGGATCATGGGCCAGTCCTAATGACTTTGTTCAGTGGTGTGACTGCTCATTTTTACATATGAATGTGTTAAAACAAAGGAAATTAAAATAGACTTCCTAAATCACCACCTTGCCCCAGAGCCACTGTCATCAAGAACACAGACATTGAACTGGTCGACAGCTCAAATATCTCGAGTCATTCTGGACAATAAACTGTGTTTGAGCCTTGGGTGGATGCTGTTTCTAAAAAGTCCAACAACGATTATACTTCCTGAGGAAGATGAACAGTTTTAATGTATCCACTGAAATGATGACACTGTTTTATCGTGCTTTTATTGAATCGGTTTTATCCTTCAGTATTGCTGCCTGGTTTGAAGCCTCTCCTGACCAACAAAACAGACTGCAGTCTGGTTAAAGTGGCCAGTAAGATTTCAGGAGTCAGGCTCAGCTGAAGGACATTTACAGCCTGGTGCAGAGGAAGGCTGGTGCTATAGCGCAGTCCCAAGACCATCCTCAGAGGAGTTTGAGCTGCTGCCCTCCGGCCGGCGCTACAGAGCTCTGGGCTGTAGGACAAAAGATTAAATATGTCGCTTACCGACAGCTGTGAGGCACTTAAATGGCACTAGCACTTTATAATCATTTTGCACAACAATAATTGCTTGTTTGCACAATGTTTTTATTCATGTTTTAATTCCATTTTGCACATTTTTATCTTGGTTTTTAGTGATTTCCATTGTTGATCCTGCTCTTGAGTTGTTGAAGTGTAATTCTATGTTGTATGTTTTTAAGGAGCATGATGCTGCAAAATTAATTTCCAAGAGGGACAATAAAGAAAACTTTGAACTTTGAACTTTGAACTTTGAGAATAACAGTTAGTTTGTCTAATCAGACAAACCTGATTCAAATTCTGCAAACAGATAAAGTCTAGTCCTGTTTCAAACAGACTTGAAACTTGCAGTGTTCAATGTCAGGTCTTTGGGAAACAAATCTTTTAATTAATGATTTTATAATTTCAAATAAGCTTGATTTTATGTTTTAACAGAAACATGGTTAGACAGTAAGACTGGAAATGCTGTCCTTATTGAATCCACCCCATCGAATTTCACATTTTTATCCAAAATGCGGAAAACAAAAGGGTGGTCGTGTTTGTGCTATTTTTAGGATAATATTCTTATCCAGAAACTATCACTTGGGAGTTTTCATCATTTGAGTATGTGGCATTCAAAATGGAGTTGAGGTTTTCTCCATCTATTTTATATGTTGTTCTTTACAAACCACCCCAACAATGTCATGATTTTATTGATGAGTTTACTGAAATGCTTTCGGTTATCTGCACAGAATATGAACAAATAATCATTCTTGATACTCTTGGTCTTTGTCAGCATGTTAATGGCCGACCCATAACAGAGGTCACACTCTGACCTGGTCATTACAAAGGGTGTCCATATTTCAGATGTCACTGTGATTGATGTTGCTCTGTCTGATCATTCTTGTGTCTTTTCCATCTGTCCATGATTCCAAAAGCTGCTCTGGACCTACAGTTGTTCAGAAGAGACACTTAATGATAACACCAGGACACAGTTTATGGAGGCAATCAGGTTTGAAATGCCTCATCAGGTCAAGTTGATGATTTAATGAATTGTTATACTTCAGGTGTTTTAAATGTTATGGACGCCATTGCTCCTGTTGGTTACTCTGTGATGAAGCGGCAGAAGGCTTCTGAGCAATGCTCCTTCTGTCAGGGCACAGAAAGGGAATGCCTCCTGGCTTTAAACTCTTAATTCATTATGAGGTATGAAAATCTGCATGTTTTCAATCAAACTTTGAAAAAGCAAGAGAAATATCTTCTCAGAGCTCATCAACCACAGCAGTAACAACTCACGGTCCTGTTTGCTACAGTGAACAGATTAACAAACCCTCCAACTCCATTTCCTCCAGAATTAGTTTCCAACACTAAATCTGAGTTTGCATCTGTTTTTAACAACAAGGTTCTGCATTAAACATGCTGGTCTCCAAAGGTGGCCAACAACACTGCAGCCTCTAGAGACCTTTGTTTGAGTTTCTCTTTTACACCCATTAATGACAGAACTTGAAAACTGTCTCCAGCCTGAGTTCATCCACCTGCTGCCTCGATGGTTTTACCCACTAGATTTCTAAAATCAGTCTCAGTTTGTTACCTCTCACTAATATAGTCTAATTCCTCAGTTCTGGAACATTTCCAAGGGCCTTAAAACTGCTGTCATCGCCTCCTGTCTTGATGCTCTGCTCAACAACTATCTGCCCATATCAAACTCTGCCATTTCTGGGTCCGTTGTATATCAGCCTTAATGACTTTCTATTGCTCAACTGCTTTGATCCTTTTCAGTCAGGTTTTAGGCCCCTCAGCACTGAGACTGCACTTATCAAAGTCTGACTCCGCCTGAACACTCCGGCGTCTCTCTGTCTTAGTTCTGTTCTCTGAGTGCTCCTCTGATCTGGACTCTGAAATCCTGTCACTTAGATGAATGGATGGTATCTCTGGAACTGCTCTTCTGGTCTCTCAGTCCTATCTGCTCTTCTGTCTCTCTTGGCTGTATCAGACTCTGGCCTCTCTGTGTTCCACAGGGTCTATCTCTGGGACCTCTATTATTCTCTTCTCTGCTTCCTTCTGGCCTTAATACACAGCTGTGGTGTATCCTCCATAATTCTGCTGACACTGATTTCTTTCCTCACAGCTCTGCCTGCTTTTCTCTGTGTCTCTGCCTCCTCTGATGTGTGGTCTAATTTTCCTCTGCCTCTTTTATCTTCTGGCCTCCTGTCCTCCTCTGGCCTCTTTCTCTTCCTCCAGGTCTCTCTGTCCTCTGCTCAGACTTGAATTTCCAGAGTCCTCTGTCTCTCTCTCTGCTTTTATCACCTCTTATTTCCAGAGTCTCTCTGTCCCTCAGACTCTGGCTTATTCTGCTTTTATCTCCTGCAGGTTAGATCTCTGTCTCTCTGCCTGCCTCCTCTGGTCTCTCTCTCTGCAGCTGCCTTATTCTGCGCTGCTGCCTCTGGTTCTCTCTCTGCCTCCTCAGTCCAGTTTTCTCTCTGCACTGGCTTCTGCTCTGGCCTCTCTGCCTCTGGTTCTCTCTCTCTGGTCTCTGCCTCTATATTCTCTGTGCTGTCTCTCTGCCTCCTCTGGACTCTCTCTCAGGCCTCTCTGCTCTGCCTCCTCTGGTCTGGCAGCCTCTGTGTCTCTTCTCTCTGCTTTCTAATCTTTCTCTCTCTGTTTCCTCTCTCTCTGTCTCTGTCTTTTATTCTCTGTGCCTCCTCTGGTCTCTCTGTCTGCCTCTGTCTCTCTCTTTGCCTCTGCCTCTGCCTTTCCTGTCTCCTCTGCCTCCTCTGCCTCTCTCTGAACTCTCTGGCCTCTGCCTTCTCTGGTCTCTCTGCCTGCCTCCTCTGGTCTCTCTGCCTCTACCTCCTCTGGTCTCTCTGTGGCCTCTGCCTCCTCTGGTCTCTCTGTGGCCTCTGCCTCCTCTGGTCTCTCTGTGGCCTCTGCCTCCTCTGGTCTCTCTCTCTGTCTCCTATGCCTCCTCTGGTCTCTCAGTGGCCTCTGACTCCACTCATCTCTCTGTGGCCTCTGCCTCCTCTGCTCTCTCTGGCCTCTGCCTCCACTAGTCTCTCTGACTTATCTGTCTCCTCTGTCTCTCTGTCACCTCTCTCTTCCTCTCTGGTCTCTCGTGGCCTCTGCCTCCTCTAGTCTCTCTGCCTTCTCTGCTCCTCTTGTCTCTCTGTGTCCTCTGCCTTCTCTGGACTCTCTGTGGCCTCTGCCTCCTCTGGTCTCTCTGTGCTTATGCCTCTCTGGTCTCTCTCTCTGCCTCTGCCTCCTCTGGTCTCTCTGCCTCCTCTGCCTCTGGTCTCTGTGACCTCTCTGCCTCCTCTGGTCTCTCTGTGGCCTCTGCCTCCTCTGGTCTCTGTGGCCTCTTCCCTCTGGTCTCTGTGGCCTCTGCCTCTTCTGCGCCTCTATATCTCTCTGCCTCCTGTCTCTCTGTGGCCTCTGCCTCCTCTGGTCTCTCTGTGGCCTCTGCCTCCTCTGACTCTCTGTCTCCTGCTCTCTGTCTCCTCTGGTCTCTCTGTCTTTCTGCCTCCTCTGCTCTCTGTGGCCTCTGCCTCTGGTCTCTCTGTGGCCTCTGCCTCCTCTGGTCTCTCTGTGGCCTCTGCCTCCTCTGGTCTCTCTGTGGCCTCTGCCTCCTCTGGTCTCTCTGCCTCCTCTGCATCCTCTGCCTCTCTGCCTCCTCTGGTCTCTCTGTCTTTCTGCCTCCTCTGAACTCTCGTGGCCTCTGCCCCCTCTGGTCTCTCTGTGGCCTCTGCCTCCTCTGGTCTCTCTCTCTCTGGCCTCTGCCTTCTTGTCTCTCTCTGCCTCCTCTGCCTCCTCTGGTCTCTCTGCCTCCTCTGGTCTCTCTATTGCCTCTGCCTCCTCTGGTCTCTCTGCCTCTGCCTCCTCTGGTCTCTCTGTCTCCTCTCTCCTCCTCTAGTCACGCCTGGCCTCTGCCTCCTCTGGTCTCTCTGCCTCCTCTGCCTCTCTCTCTGCCTCCTCTGGTCTCTCTCTCTGTGGCCTCTGCCTCCTCTGGTCTCTCTGTCCTCTGCCTCCTCTGGTCTCTCTGTGGCCTCTGCCTCCTCTGGTCTCTGTGGCCTCTGCCTTTCTGTCTCTCTGCCTCCTCTGCCTCCTCTGGTCTCTCTGTGGCCTCTGCCTCCTCTGGACTCTCTGCCTCCTCTGGTCTCTCTGTGGCCTCTGCCTCCTCTGGTCTCTCTGTCTCCTCTCTGCCTCCTCTGGTCTCTCTACCTCCTCTGCCTCTGGTCTCTCTGTGGCCTCTGCCTCCTCTGGTCTCTCTCTGTGGCCTCTGCCTCCTCTGGTCTCTCTGTCTCTGCCTCCTCTGGTCTCTCAGTGGCCTCTGCTCCTCTGCCTCTCTGTGGCCTCTGCCTCCTCTGGTCTCTCTCTGGCCTCTGCCTGTCTCTCTGTCTCTTTCTCCTCTGGTCTCTCTGCCTCTGCCTCCTCTGGTCTCTCTGTGGCCTCTGCCTCCTCTGGTCTCTCTGCCTCCTCTGCCTCCTCTGTCTCTCTATGGCCTCTGCCTCTGACTCTCTGTGGCCTCTGCCTCCTCTGGTCTCTCTGTGATTCTCTGCCTCCTCTGGTCTCTCTGTGCCTCTGCCTCCTCTGGTCTCTCTGCATCCTCTGCCCTCTCTGCCTCTCTGTGGCCTCTGTCTCCTCTGGACTCTCTCCCTCTGGTCTCTCTGTGGCCTCTGCCTCTCTGCCTATATATCTCCTCTGCCTCCTCTGGTCTCTGTGGCCTCTGCCTCCTCTGGTCTCTCTGTCTCTCTGCCTCCTCTGGTCTCTTTGCCTCTGCCTCCTCTGGTCTGTCTGTGGCCTCTGCCTCTTCTGGTCTCTCTTCCCTCTGCCTCCTCTAGTCACTCTGTGGCCTCTGCCTCTGGACTCTCTGCCTCCTCTGGTCTCTCTGGCCTCTGCCTCCTCTGGTCTCTCTCTGCCTCCGCTGCTCTCTGCCTCCTCTGGTCTCTCTGTGGCCTCTGCCTCCTCTGGTCTCTCTGTGGCCTCTGCCTCCTCTGGTCTCTCTGCCTCCTCTGCCTCTGGTCTCTCTCTCTGTGGCCTCTGCCTCTGGTCTCTCTGTGGCCTCTGCCTCCTCTGGTCTCTCTGTGGCCTCTGCCTCCTCTGCCTCTCTGTCCTCTGCCTCTGGACTCTCTATTCCTATATCTCCTCTGGTCTCTGTGGCCTCTGTCTCCTCTGGTCTCTCTGCCTCCTCTGCATCCTCTGCCTCTCTGCCTCCTCTTGGTCTCTCTGTCTTTCTGCCTCCTCTGAACTCTGTGGCCTCTTCCCCTCTGGTCTCTGTGGCCCTTCCTCTGCTCTCTCTCTCCTCTGCCTCCTCTCTCTCTGTGGCCTCTGCCTCCTCTCCTCTGCCTCCTCTGGTCTCTCTGTGGCCTCTGCCTCCTCTGGTCTCTCTGTGGCCTCTGCTTCTCTTGTCTCTCTCTGCCTCCTCTGCTCCCTCTGGTCTCTCCTCTCTGGTCTCTCTATTGCCTCTGCCTCCTCTGGTCTCTCTGTGGCCTCTGCCTCCTCTGGTCTCTCTCTGCCTCCTCTGCTTCCTCTCGTCTCTCTGTGGCCTCTGCCTCCTCTGGTCTCTCTCTGTCTCCCTCTGCCTCCTCTGGTCTCTCTGCCTCTCTGCCTCCTCTGTCTCTCTGTCTCTCTCCTCCACTGGTCTCTCTGTGACCTCTGCCTCCTCTGGTCTCTCTGTGGCCTCTGCCTCCTCTGGTCTCTCTGTGGCCTATGCCTCCTCTGGTCTCTCTGTCTCTGCCTCATCTGGTCTCTCTGTGGCCTCTGCATCCTCTGGTCTCTCTGTGGCCTCTGCCTCCTCTGGTCTCTCTGTGGCCTCTGCCTCCTCTGGTCTCTCTGTGGCCTCTGCCTCTTCTGGTCTCTCTGCCTCCTCTGCCTCCTCTGGTCTCTCTGTCCTCTGCCTCCATCCTCCTAGTCTCTCTCTGCCTCTGGTCTCTCTGCCTCTCTGCCTTCTCTGTCTCTCTGTCTTTCTGCCTCCTCTGGTCTCTGTGGCCTCTCTGCCTCCTCTGGTCTCTCTCCTCCTCTAGTCTCTCTGTGGCCTTGCCTCCTCTGGTCTCTGCCTCCTGCTTCCTCTCTGCCTCTCTGTCTGGTCTCCTCTGCCTCCTCTGGTCTCTCTGCCTCCTCTGCCTCCTCTGGTCTCTCTGTGGCCTCTGCCTCCTCTGGTCTCTCTGTGGCCTCTGACTTCTCTCTGGTCTCTCTGCCTCCTCTGCCTCTGGTCTCTCTCTCCTACTGGTCTCTCTGTGGCCTCTGCCTCCTCTGGTCTCTCTGTCTGCCTCTGCCTCCTCTGGTCTCTCTGCCTCCTCTGCTCCTCTAGTCTCTCTGTGGCCTCTGCCTCCTCTGCTCTCTGTCTCCCCTGCCTCCACTGGTCTCTCTGCCTCTCTGCCTCCTCTGATCTCTCTACCTCCACTGGTCTCTCTGTGACCTCTGCAATCCTCTGGTCTCTCTGTGGCCTATGCCTCCTCTGATTCTCTCATGGCCTATGCCTCCACTGGTGTCTCTGTCTCCTCTGCCTCCTTTCATCTCTCTCTGTGGCCTCTGCATCTTCTGGTCTCTCTGTGGCCTCTGCCTCCTCTGTCTCTCTATTGGCCTCTGCCTCCTCTGGTCTCTCTGTGGCCTCTGCATCTTCTGGTCTCACTGTGGCCTCTGCCTCCTCTGTCTCTCTTTTCCTCTACCTCCTCTGGTCTCTCTGTGTCCTCATTCTCCTCTGGACTCTCTGCCTTCACTGCATCCCCTAGTCTCTCTGTGGCCTTTGCCTCTCTCTGTCTCTCTGTCTTTCTGCCTCCTCTGAACTCTCTGGTGGCCTCTGCCTCCTCTGGTCTCTCTGTCTCCTCTTCCTCCTCTGGTCTCTCTGCGGCCTCTGCCTCCTCTAGTCTCTCTGCCTTCTCTGCCTCCTCTTGTCTCTCTGTGGCCTCTGCCTTTACTGGTCTCTCTCTGGCCTCTGCCTCCTCTGGTCTCTCTGCCTCCTCTGCCTCCTCCTGTCTCTCTGTGGCCTCTGACTCCTCTGGACTCTCTGCCTCCTCTGGTCTCTCTGTGACCTCTGCTTCCTCTGGTCTCTCTGTGGCCTCTGCCTCCTCTTGTCTCTCTATTCCTCTATCTCCTCTGGATTCTCTGTCTTTCTGCCTCCTCTGAACTCTCGGTGGCCTCTTCCCCTCTGGTCTAACTGTGGCCTTTGCCTCTTCTGCGCCCTATATCTCCTTTGCCTCCTCTCGTCTCTCTGTGGCCTCTGCCTCCTTTGGTCTCTCTGTGGCCTCTGCCTCCTCTGGCCTCTCTAGTCTCTCTGCCTCCACTAGTCTCTCTTATGCCTCTGCCTCCTCTGGTCTCTCTGTGGCCTCTGCCTCCTCTGGTCTCTTTGTCTCCTCTGCCTCCTCTAGTCACTCTGTGGCCTCTGCCTACTCTGGACTCTCTGCCTCCTCTGGTCTCTCTGTGGCTCTGGTCTCTCTGCCTCTGCGCTGCTCTAACTGCCTCCTCTGGTCTCTCTGTGGCGCTGCCTCCTCTGGTCTCTCTGTGGCGTCTGCCTTTTCTGGTCTCTCTGCCTCCTCTGCCTCCTTTCGTCTCTTTGTGGCCTCTGCCTCCTCTGGTCTCTCTGTGGCCTCTGCCTCCTCTGTCTCTCTGCCTCCTCTGCCTCCTCTGGTCTCTCTGCCTCCTCTGGTCTCTGTCTCTCTGCCTCCTCTGGCCTCTCTGTGGCCTCTGCCTCCTCTGGTCTCTTTGTCTCCTCTGCCTCCTCTGTCTCTCTGACTCCTCTGCCTCCTCTGGTCTCTCTGTGGCCTCTGCCTCCTCTGGCTCTCTCTGTGGCCTCTGCCTTCTCTGGTCTCTCTGTCTCCTCTGCCCCTCTGGTCTCTCTGCCTCCACTGGTCTCTCTATTGCCTCTGCCTCCTCTGGTCTCTCTCTGTGGCCTCTGCCTCCTCTGGTCTCTCTGTCTCTCTGCCTCCTCTAGTCTCTCTGTGGCCTCTGCCTCCTCTGGTCTCTCTGTGGCCTCTGCCTCCTCTGGTCTCTGTGGCCTCTGCCTCCTCTGGTCTCTCTGTGGCCACTGCCTCCTCTGGTCTCTCTGTTGCATCTGCCATTTCTGGTCTCTCTGCCTCCTCTGCGTCCTCTAATCTCTCTGCCTCCTTTGGTCTCTCTGTCTTTCTTCCTCCTCTGAACTATTGGTGGCCTCTGCCTCCTCTCGCTCTCTGCCTCTGCCTCCTCTGGTCTCTCTGTCTCCACTGGTCTCTCTGTGGCCTCTGCAATCCTCTGGTCTCTCTGTGGCCTATGTCTCTTTTGGATTCTCTGTGGCCTCTGCCTCCTCTGGTCTCTCTGTCTCCTCTGCCTCCTCTGTCTCTCTGTGGCCTCTGCCTCTTCTGGTCTCTCTGTGGCCTCTGCCTCCTTTTGTCTCTTTATTCCTCTTCCTCCTCTGGTCTCTCTGTGGCCTCGTTCTCCTCTGGTCTCTCTGCCTCCTCTGCATCCTCTTGTCTCTCTGCCTCCTCTGGTCTCTCTGTCTTTCTGCCTCCTCTGAACTCTCGGTGGCCTCTGCCCCCTCTGGTCTCACTGTGGCCTCTGCCTCCTCTGCTCTCTCTATCTCCTTTGCCTCCTCTGGTCTCTCTGTGGCCTCTGCGCTGCCTTCTCTTGTCTGTCTGGCTCCTATGCCCCTCTGGTCTCTCTGCCTCCACTGGTCTCTCTATTGCCTCTGCCTCCTCTGGTCTCTCTCTGGCATATACCTCCTCGGTCTCTTTGTCTCCTCTGCCTCCTCTAGTCACTCTGTGGTCTCTGCCTCCTCTTGGTCTCTCTCCTCTGCCTCCTCTGGTCTCTCTGTGGCCTCTGCCTCCTCTGGTCTCTCTCTGTGGCCTCTGCCTCTCTGGTCTCTCTGCCTCCTCTGCCTTCCTCTGCCTCTCTGTGGCCTCTGCCTCTTCTGGTCTCTCTGCCTCCTCTGGTCTCTCTCTGTCTCTCTGCCTCCTCTGCCTCTCTGGTCTCTCTGCCTCCTCTGGTCTCTCTAGTGGCCTCTGCCTTCTCTGGTCTCTCTGAATCCGCTGCTCTAACTGCCTCCTCTGGTCTCTCTGTGGCCGCTGCCTCCTCTGGTCTCTCTGTGGCATCTGCCTTTTCTGGTCTCTCTGCCTCCTCTGCCTCCTCTGGTCTCTCTGTGGCCTCTGCCTCCTCTGGTCTTTTTGTGGCTTCTGCCTTCTCTGGTCTCTCTGTGGCCTCTACCTCCTCTAGCCTCTCTGTGGCCTATGCCTCCTCTGGACTCTCTATTCCTCTATCTCCTCTGGTCTCTCTGTGGCCTCTGTCTCCTTTGGTCTCTCTGCCTCCTCTGCATCCTCTCGTCTCTCTGCCTCCTCTGGGCTCTCTGTCTTTCTGCCTCAACTGAACTCTCGGTGGCCTCTTCCTCTGGTCTAACTGTGGCCTCTTCCTCTTCTGCTCTCTCTATCTCCTCTGCCTCCTCTGGTCTCTCTGTGGCCTCTGCCTCCTCTGGTCTCTCTGTGGCCTCTTCCTTCTCTTGACTCTCTGCCTCCTCTGCCTCCTCTAGTCTCTCTGCCTCCACTGCTCTCTTTTTTGCCTCTGCCTCCTCTAGTCACTCTGTGGCCTCTGCCTCCTCTGGACTCTCTGCCTCCTCTGGTCTCTTTGTGGCCTCTGCCTCCTCTGGTCTGTCTGCCTCCGCTGCTCTAACTGGCTCCTCTGGTCTCTCTGTGGCCTCTGCCTCCTCTGGTCTTTCTGTGGCCTCTGCCTCCTCTGCTCTCTCTGTCTCCCCTGCCTCCACTGGTCTCTCTGCCTTCTCTGCATCCTCTGCTCTCTCTACCTCCACTGGTCTCTCTGTGACCTCTGCAATCCTCTGGTCTCTCTGTGGCCTCTGCCTCCTCTGGATTCTCTGTGGCCTCTGCCTCCTCTGGTCTCTCTGTCTCCTCTGCCTCCAGTGGTCTCTCTACCTCCTCTGCCTCCTCTGGTCTGTCTGTGTCCTCTGCCTCCTGTCGTCTCTCTGTGGCCTCTGCCTCCTCTGGTCTCTCTGTCTCCTATGCCTCCACTGGTCTCTCAGTGGCCTTTGACTCCACTCGTCTCTCTGTGGCCTCTGCCTCCTGCTCTCTCTCTGGCCTCTACCTCCACTAGTCTCTCTGACTTATCTGTCTCCTCTAGACTCTCTGTCGCCTCTTCCTCCTCTCGTCTCTCTGCGGCCTCTGCCTCCTCTAGTCTCTCTGCCTTCTCTGCCTCCTCTTGTCTCTCTGTGGCCTCTGCCTTTACTGGTCTCTCTCTGGCCTCTGCCTCCTCTGGTCTCTCTGCCTCCTCTGCCTCCTCTGGTCTCTCTGTGGCCTCTGACTCCTCTGGACTCTCTGCCTCCTCTGGTCTCTCTGTGACCTCTGCTTCCTCTGGTCTCTCTGTGGCCTCTGCCTCCTCTTGTCTCTCTATTCCTCTATCTCCTCTGGGTTCTCTGTCTTTCTGCCTCCTCTGAACTCTCGGTGGCCTCTTCCCCTCTGGTCTAACTGTGGCCTTTGCCTCTTCTGCGCTCTATATCTCCTCTTCCTCCTCTCGTCTCTCTGTAGCTTCTGCCTCCTCTGGTCTCTCTGTGGCCTCTGTCTCCTCTGGCCTCTCTCGCCTCCTCTTCTTCCTCTCGTCTCTTTGTGGCCTCTGCCTCCTCTGGTCTCTCTGTGTCCTCTGCCTCCTCTGGTCTCTCTGCCTCCTCTGGTCTCTCTGTGGCCTCTGCCTTCTCTGGTCTGTCTGTGTCCTCTACCTCCACTGGCTCCTCTGGTCTCTCTGTGTCCTCTGCCTCCTCTGGTCTGTCTGTGTCCTCTGCCTCCTCTGCCCTCTCTGTGGCCTCTTCCTCCTCTGGTCCATCTGTCTCCTCTGCATCCACTGGTCTCTTTTGGCCTCTGCCTCCACTGCTCTCTTTGTGGCCTCTGCCTCCTCTAGTCTCTCTCTGGCCTCTGCCTCTTCTAGTCTCACTGCCTTCTCTGTCTCCTCAAATCTCTCCGTGTTCTCTATCTGCTCTGGTCTCTCTGTTGCCTCTGCCTCCTCTGGTCTCTCTTGTGGCCTCTGCCTTCCTCTGGTCTCTCTGTGGCCGCTGCCTCCTCTGGTCTCTCTGTGGCATTTGCCTTTTCTGGTCTCTCTCTGCCTCCTCTGCATCCTCATATCTCTCTGCCTCCTCTGGTCTCTCTGTCTTTCTTCCTGCTCTGATCTCTCGGTGGCCTCTGCCTCCTCTGGTCTCTGCCTTATTTCCTCCTCTGGTCACTCTGTGGCCTCTGCCTCCTCTGGACTCTCTGCCTCCTCTGGTCTCTCTGTGGCCTCTGCCTCCTCTGGTCTCTCTGCCTCCGCTGCTCTAACTGCCTCCTCTGGTCTCTCTGTGGCCGCTGCCTCCTCTGGTCTCTCTGTGGCATTTGCCTTTTCTGGTCTCTCTCTGCCTCCTCTGCATCCTCATATCTCTCTGCCTCCTCTGGTCTCTCTGTCTTTCTTCCTGCTCTGATCTCTCGGTGGCCTCTGCCTCCTCTGGTCTCTGCCTTATTTCCTCCTCTGGTCACTCTGTGGCCTATGCCTCCTCTGGTCTCTCTGTGGCCTCTGCCTCCTCTGGTCTCTCTGTCTCCCCTGCCTACACTGGTCTTTCTGTAGCCTCAGCCTCCTCTGGACTCTGCCTCCTCTGGTCTTTCTGTGGCCTCTGCCTCTTCTGTTCTCTCTGTCTCTTCTGCCTCCTCTGGTCTCTCTGCCTCCTCTGCCTCCTCTGTTCTCTCTGTGGCCTCTGCCTCCTCTGGTCACTCTGTCTCCTCTGCCTCCACTGCTCTCTCTGTTGCCTCTGCCTCCACTGGTCTCTCTTTGGCCTCTGCCTCCTCTGGTCTCTCTCTGGCCTCTGCCTCCTCTAGTCTCTTTGCCTTCTCTGTCTCCTCTCTGTCTCTCTGTGGCCTCTGCCTCCTCTGGTCTCTCTGTCTCCTCTGCCTCCTCTGCTCTCTGTGGCCGCTGCCTCCTTTTTGTCTCTCTGTGGCATCTGCCTTTTCTGGTCTCTCTGCCTCCTTCTCCTCTTCTGGTCTCTTTGTGGCCTTTGCCTCCTCTAGACTCTCTGCCTCCTCTGGACTTTCTGTGGCCTCTGCTTCCTCTCGTCTCCCTCCCCGTTACCTCCTCTGGTCCTGGAGTAGCCCTGAATCACATATCCGAAGCGCAGAGCTCTAGAGCAACGGGGGAAAAAATTATGATCAAAAAGACACTTTTCTTGTCAGTGCCTATAGCTCGTACCCTTAGTTGACCTTTTGACCCCTTACCAATGTCGTAGCCTCTCCAAATTTTGCACGCTGGCTCCTGGGGCCACCCAGAACAACATATCAAAGGTTGCTGGCTTTATAGCAAAGGGAAAATGTTTCAGCCTCCAAAAGACACAGCCTATAACGGCTTCTGACCATTGACCCTGAACATTATTTGACCCCTTAACAATGTCGTAGCCTCTCCAAATTTTCAACGCTGGCTCCAGGGGCCACCCAGAACGACATATCAAAGGCGGCTGGCTCTAGAGTCAAGGGAAGAAAAATGATGACTAAAAAGACATCTCTCCTTTTTGGGCCTTTAGCGCATGCCCTTTTGACCTTTCGACCCTTAACAATGTGGTAGCCTCTCCAATTTTAACCACACACTTCTACGTACTGTGTCGAGAAAAGGAGACCACATTTCTCTTGATCGGACCTCGGAAGTGACCGCCAGTGCCCCCACTAGGGTGAATACATTGACAAAATGGGCATGTGGGAATCCCAAATTTTTCCCCTGGCTCCTGGAGTAACCCTGAATCACATATCCGGCGCAGAGCTCTAGAGCAAAGGGGGAAAAATTATGATCAAAAGACACCTTTCTTGTCAGGGCCTATAGCTCGTACCCTTAGTTGACATTTTGACCCCTTACCAATGTCGTAGCCTCTCCAAATTTTGCACGCTGGCTCCTGGGGCCACCCAGAACAACATATCAAAGGCTGCTGGCTTTAGAGCAAAGGCAAAAGTTTCAGCCTACAAAAGACACAGCCTATAACGGGTTCTGACCATTGACCCTGAACATTATTTGATACCTTAACAATGTCGTAGCCTCTCCAAATTTTTAAACGCTGGCTCCAGGGGCCAACCAGAACGACATAGGCAAGGCGGCTGGCTCTAGAGTCAAGGGAAGAAAATGATGACTCAAAAGACATCTCTCCTTTTGGGCCTTTAGCGCATGCCCTTTTGACCTTTCAATCCCTTAACAATGTGGTAGCCTCTCCAATTTTAACCACACGCTTCACATACTGTGTCGAGAAAAAGGAGACCACATTTCTCTTGATCGGACCTCGGGAAGTGACCGCCAGTGCCCCCACTAGGGTGAATACATTAACAAAATGGGTGGTGGGAATCCCAAATTTTTCCCCCTGGCTCCTGGAGTAACCCTGAATCACATATCCGAAGTGCAGAGCTCTAGAGCAAAGGGGGAAAAAATTATGGTCAAAAAGACACCTTTCTTGTCAGAGCCTATAGCTCGTACCCTTAGTTGACATTTTGACCCCTTACCAATGTCGTAGCCTCTCCAAATTTTGCACGCTGGCTCCTGGGGCCACCCAGAACAACATATCAAAGGCTGCTGGCTTTAGAGCAAAGGCAAAAAGTTTCAGCCTACAAAAGACACAGCCTAAAACGGGTTCTGACCATTGACCCCTGAACATTATTTGATACCTTAACAATGTCGAGCTCTCTCCAAATTTTTAAACGCTGGCTCCAGGGGCCAACCAGAACGACATAGGCAAGGCGGCTGGTTCTAGAGTCAAGGGAAGAAAATGATGACTCAAAAGACATCTCTCCTTTTGGGCCTTTAGGGCATGCCCTTTTTTGACCTTTCGACCCCTTAACAATGTGGTAGCCTCTCCAATTTTAACCACACGCTTCCACGTACTGTGTCGAGAAAAAAGAGACCACATTTCTCTTGATCGGACCTCGGGAAGTGACCGCCAGTGCCCCCACTAGGGTGAATACATTGACAAAATAGGCATGTGGGAATCCCAAATTTTTCCCCCTGGCTCCTGGAGTAACCCTGAATCACATATCCGAAGCGCAGAGCTCTAGAGCAAAGGGGGAAAAAATTATGATCAAAAAGACACCTTTCTTGTCAGGGCATATAGCTCATACCCTTAGTTGACCTTTTGACCCCTTACCAATGTCGTAGCCTCTACAAATTTTGCACGCTGGCTCCTGGGGCAATCCAGAACGACATATCAAAGGTTGCTGGCTTTAGATCAAAGTGAAAAAAGTTTCAGCCTCCTAAAGACACAGCTTATAACGGGTTTTGACCATTGACCCCTGAACACTATTTGACCCCTTAACAATGTCGTAGCTCTCCAAATTTTGCACGCTGGCTCTCTAGGGCCACCCAGAACGACATATCAAAGACGACATTTCACTTGATCGGACCTCGGAAGTGACCGCCAGCATGCATTTATGTAATATTATCATCTCAAAAACTTGATGCAGTTAGTGAAGGTTTGGAGTCTGAGCTAATGGGTTCGCTTTAATGTTTCATTGTTTACGTATGGGCCAAAGTACTCAGAAGTTATTATTCTAAATTTTCTTTATGGAATAGTAAAGTTGGCAACTTGGTGCATTAGAAAACAAAAACCTGCCTCCTCTGATCTCTCTGTGACCTCTGCCTCTTCTGGTCTCTCTGTGGCCTCTGCCTCCTCTGGACTCTCTGCCTCCTCTGGTCTTTCTGTGGCCTCTGCCTCCTCTAGTGTCTCTGCCTCCCTGCTTCCTCTCGTCTCTCTGTCTCCTCTGCCTCCTCTGGTCTCTCTGCCTCCTCTGCCTCCTCTGGTCTCTCTGTGGCCTCTGCCTCCTCTAGTCACTCTGTGGCCTTCTGCCTTCTCTTGGTCTCTCTGACCTCTGCCTCCTCTGGTCTCTCTGTCTTCTGCCTCTCTATTCCTGTGCCTCCTCTGGGTCACTCTGTGGCCTCTGCCTCCTCTGGTCTCTCTGCCTCCTCTGCCTCCTCTAGTCTCTCTGTGGCCTCTGCCTCCTCTGGTCTCTTTGTGGCCTCTGCCTTCTCTGGTCTCTCTGCCTCATCTGGTCTCTCTGTGGCTTCTGCCTCCTCTGGTCTCTCTGCCTCCTGGTCTCTCTCTGGTCTCTCCTGGCCTCTGCCTCCTCGTCTCTCTGTGGCCTCTGCCTCCTCTGGTCTCTCTGTCTCTCCCTCTGCCTCCTCTGGTCTCTCTGTGGCCTCTGCCTCCTCTCTGGTCTCTTTGTGGCCTCTGCCTCTCTGGTCACTCTGGCCTCTGCCTCCTCTGGTCTCTCTATTCCTCTGCCTCCTCTGGTCTCTCTGTGGCCTCTGGTCTCTCTGGACTCTCTGCCTCCTCTGTCCTCTATCTCTCTGCCTCCTCTGGTCTCTCTGTGGCCTCTGCCTCTTCTCTGGCTCTCTCTGGCCTCTGCCTTCTCTGGTCTCTCTGCCTCTCTGCCTCCTCTGGTCTCTCTGTGGCCTCTGCCTCCTCTGGTCTCTCTCTGCCTCTGCCTTCTCTATTGTCTGTCTGCCTCCTCCCCCTCTGGTCTCTCTCCTCTTCTGGTCTCTCTGTGCCTCTGCCTCCTCTGGACTCTCTGCCTCCTCTGGTCTTTCTGTGGCCTCTGCCTCCTCTGGTCTCTCTGCCTCCTCTGCTTCCTCTCGTCTCTCTCTATCTGTGGCCTCTGCCTCCTCTGGTCTCTGCCTCCTGCCTCCTCTGTCTCTCTGTGGCCTCTGCCTCTCTGGTCTCTCTGTGGCCTCTCTGCCTTCTCTGTCTCTCTG
Organism: Neodontobutis hainanensis; assembly: GCA_024349245.1. Lineage (NCBI taxonomy): Eukaryota > Metazoa > Chordata > Actinopteri > Gobiiformes > Odontobutidae > Neodontobutis > Neodontobutis hainanensis. Next base: position 445 of record JALDNG010003575.1, on the reverse strand, counting down.
CCTCTCTGCCTCTCTCTCTCTGTCTCCTCTGGTCTCTCTGTGGCATCTGCCTTTTCCTGTCTCTCTGCCTCCTCTCCTCTAACCTCTGCCTCCTCTGGTCTCTCTGTCTCCTCTGCCTCCTCTGAACTCTCCTCTGCTGCCTCCTCTGCCTCTCTCTGATCTCTCTGTGGCCTCTGCCTCCTCTGGTCTCTCTGTGGCCTCTGCCTCTCTGTCTCTGTCCTCTGCCTCCTCTGGTCTCTCTGTGGCCTCTGCCTCCTCTGGTCTCTCTGCCTCTGCCTCCTCTGTCTCTCTGTCTCCTCTGCCTCCTCTGTCTCTCTGTCCTCTGCCTCCTCTGAACTCTCTGTGGCCTCTGCCTCCTCTGGTCTCTCTGCCTCCTCTGCCTCCTCTGGTCTCTCTGTGGCCTCTGCCTCCTCTGGTCTCTCTGCCTTCTCTGCCTCCTCTGTCT
>JALDNG010003574.1:0-21052 GCA_024349245.1 Neodontobutis hainanensis | reverse complement strand
TATTTTCACAGGTTTTATTTGCAAGCCACCTACCAGAGGTTATTTTTGTCCAAGTTTCTATTTTACTTGAAGTCTACATGTGCAATCATACAAGGTAATTAGCAGACAAGATTTTTACAGCAATTATCCCACCTGAGAGTTTTCTCCACCCATTCTAACCTCATCACACGCCCCGTTGCTCTGGACTGTTGATCGTTAGTACTTAAAATCCCGCATCTTCTGACCGCTACTTCATTTGTTCTATATTTCTACCATTTTTAGCATATGACAAAGAAAACTAGGTAAGTGGGAACTATAAGGTTAGCTTTGAGATTTGCTTATTTAGAATGACTATATGATTAACAAACTAGTAATGGAGAGTCTTTTAACCAAATTTTTAATTTGTGTATCTATTGACCCACCTAGCTTCCTGGTTTTTGAGCTATTACGCTAGCTTCTTTCTGACCTTTAAGGCTACTTGTTCTTTGGTCACGATAGCTAGCCCATTAGCAAGCCACCTAGCTAGGTTGATTTTGGTCTAGATATTAATTTTACTCGAGGTCTACATAATTTTGTCTGATCATACAAGCTAGTTAGCAGATTAGCTGTTTTCTACCATTTATTATTCTTTTCGTCTATTACCCATGCTTATCTGACATGTTTTTTTCTGTTTTCACAGGTTTTATTTGCAAGCCACCTACCAGAGGTTATTTTTGTCCAAGTTTCTATTTTACTTGAAGTCTACATGTGCAATCATACAAGGTAATTAGCAGACAAGATTTTTACAGCAATTATCCCACCTGAGAGTTTTCTCCACCCATTCTAACCTCATCACACGCCCCGTTGCTCTGGACTGTTGATCGTTAGTACTTAAAATCCCGCATCTTCTGACCGCTACTTCATTTGTTCTATATTTCTACCATTTTTAGCATATGACAAAGAAAACTAGGTAAGTGGGAACTATAAGGTTAGCTTTGAGATTTGCTTATTTAGAATGACTATATGATTAACAAACTAGTAATGGAGAGTCTTTTAACCAAATTTTTAATTTGTCTATCTATTGACCCACCTAGCTTCCTGGTTAGTGAGCTATTACGCTAGCTTCTTTCTGACCTTTAAGGCTACTTGTTCTTTGGTCACGATAGCTAGCCCATTAGCAAGCCACCTAGCTAGGTTGATTTTGGTCTAGATATTAATTTTACTCGAGGTCTACATAATTTTGTCTGATCATACAAGCTAGTTAGCAGATTAGCTGTTTTCTAACATTTATTATTCTTTTCGTCTATTACCCATGCTTATCTGACATGTTTTTCTATTTTCACAGGTTTTATTTGCAAGCCACCTACCAGAGGTTATTTTTGTCCAAGTTTCTATTTTACTTGAAGTCTACATGTGCAATCATACAAGGTAATTAGCAGACAAGATTTTTACAGCAATTATCCCACCTGAGAGTTTTCTCCACCCATTCTAACCTCATCACACCCGTTGCTCTGGACTGTTGATCGTTAGTACTTAAAATCCCGCATCTTCTGACCGCTACTTCATTTGTTCTATATTTCTACCATTTTTAGCATATGACAAAGAAAACTAGGTAAGTGGGAACTATAAGGTTAGCTTTGAGATTTGTTTATTTAGAATGACTAGATGATTAACAAACTAGTAATGGAGAGTCTTTTAACCAAATTTTTAATTTGTCTATCTATTGACCCACCTAGCTTCCTGGTTAGTGAGCTATTACGCTAGCTTCTTTCTGACCTTTAAGGCTACTTGTTCTTTGGTCACGATAGCTAGCCCATTAGCAAGCCACCTAGCTAGGTTGATTTTGGTCTAGATATTAATTTTACTCGAGGTCTACATAATTTTGTCTGATCATACAAGCTAGTTAGCAGATTAGCTGTTTTCTAACCATTTATTATTCTTTTGTCTATTACCCATGCTTATCTGACATGTTTTTCTGTTTTCACAGGTTTTATTTGCAAGCCACCTACCAGAGGTTATTTTTGTCCAAGTTTCTATTTTACTTGAAGTCTACATGTGCAATCATACAAGGTAATTAGCAGACAAGATTTTTACAGCAATTATCCCACCTGAGAGTTTTCTCCACCCATTCTAACCTCATCACACGCCCGTTGCTCTGGACTGTTGATCGTTAGTACTTAAAATCCCGCATCTTCTGACCGCTACTTCATTTGTTCTATATTTCTACCATTTTTAGCATATGACAAAGAAAACTAGGTAAGTGGGAACTATAAGGTTAGCTTTGAGATTTGTTTATTTAGAATGACTAGATGATTAACAAACTAGTAATGGAGAGTCTTTTAACCAAATTTTTAATTTGTCTATCTATTGACCCACCTAGCTTCCTGGTTAGTGAGCTATTACGCTAGCTTCTTTCTGACCTTTAAGGCTACTTGTTCTTTGGTCACGATAGCTAGCCCATTAGCAAGCCACCTAGCTAGGTTGATTTTGGTCTAGATATTAATTTTACTCGAGGTCTACATAATTTTGTCTGATCATACAAGCTAGTTAGCAGATTAGCTGTTTTCTACCATTTATTATTCTTTTGTCTATTACCCATGCTTATCTGACATGTTTTTCTGTTTTCACAGGTTTTATTTGCAAGCCACCTACCAGAGGTTATTTTTGTCCAAGTTTCTATTTTACTTGAAGTCTACATGTGCAATCATACAAGGTAATTAGCAGACAAGATTTTTACAGCAATTATCCCACCTGAGAGTTTTCTCCACCCATTCTAACCTCATCACACGCCCGTTGCTCTGGACTGTTGATCGTTAGTACTTAAAATCCCGCATCTTCTGACCGCTACTTCATTTGTTCTATATTTCTACCATTTTTAGCATATGACAAAGAAAACTAGGTAAGTGGGAACTATAAGGTTAGCTTTGAGATTTGTTTATTTAGAATGACTATATGATTAACAAACTAGTAATGGAGAGTCTTTTAACCAAATTTTTAATTTGTCTATCTATTGACCCACCTAGCTTCCTGGTTAGTGAGCTATTACGCTAGCTTCTTTCTGACCTTTAAGGCTACTTGTTCTTTGGTCACGATAGCTAGCCCATTAGCAAGCCACCTAGCTAGGTTGATTTTGGTCTAGATATTAATTTTACTCGAGGTCTACATAATTTTGTCTGATCATACAAGCTAGTTAGCAGATTAGCTGTTTTCTACCATTTATTATTCTTTTCGTCTATTACCCATGCTTATCTGACATGTTTTTCTATTTTCACAGGTTTTATTTGCAAGCCACCTACCAGAGGTTATTTTTGTCCAAGTTTCTATTTTACTTGAAGTCTACATGTGCAATCATACAAGGTAATTAGCAGACAAGATTTTTACAGCAATTATCCCACCTGAGAGTTTTCTCCACCCATTCTAACCTCATCACACGCCCCGTTGCTCTGGACTGTTGATCGTTAGTACTTAAAATCCCGCATCTTCTGACCGCTACTTCATTTGTTCTATATTTCTACCATTTTTAGCATATGACAAAGAAAACTAGGTAAGTGGGAACTATAAGGTTAGCTTTGAGATTTGTTTATTTAGAATGACTATATGATTAACAAACTAGTAATGGAGAGTCTTTTAACCAAATTTTTAATTTGTCTATCTATTGACCCACCTAGCTTCCTGGTTAGTGAGCTATTACGCTAGCTTCTTTCTGACCTTTAAGGCTACTTGTTCTTTGGTCACGATAGCTAGCCCATTAGCAAGCCACCTAGCTAGGTTGATTTTGGTCTAGATATTAATTTTACTCGAGGTCTACATAATTTTGTCTGATCATACAAGCTAGTTAGCAGATTAGCTGTTTTCTACCATTTATTATTCTTTTCGTCTATTACCCATGCTTATCTGACATGTTTTTCTATTTTCACAGGTTTTATTTGCAAGCCACCTACCAGAGGTTATTTTTGTCCAAGTTTCTATTTTACTTGAAGTCTACATGTGCAATCATACAAGGTAATTAGCAGACAAGATTTTTACAGCAATTATCCCACCTGAGAGTTTTCTCCACCCATTCTAACCTCATCACACGCCCGTTGCTCTGGACTGTTGATCGTTAGTACTTAAAATCCATCTTCTGACCGCTACTTCATTTGTTCTATATTTCTACCATTTTTAGCATATGACAAAGAAAACTAGGTAAGTGGGAACTATAAGGTTAGCTTTGAGATTTGTTTATTTAGAATGACTATATGATTAACAAACTAGTAATGGAGAGTCTTTTAACCAAATTTTTAATTTGTGTATCTATTGACCCACCTAGCTTCCTGGTTAGTGAGCTATTACGCTAGCTTCTTTCTGACCTTTAAGGCTACTTGTTCTTTGGTCACGATAGCTAGCCCATTAGCAAGCCACCTAGCTAGGTTGATTTTGGTCTAGATATTAATTTTACTCGAGGTCTACATAATTTTGTCTGATCATACAAGCTAGTTAGCAGATTAGCTGTTTTCTACCATTTATTATTCTTTTCGTCTATTACCCATGCTTATCTGACATGTTTTTTTCTGTTTTCACAGGTTTTATTTGCAAGCCACCTACCAGAGGTTATTTTTGTCCAAGTTTCTATTTTACTTGAAGTCTACATGTGCAATCATACAAGGTAATTAGCAGACAAGATTTTTACAGCAATTATCCCACCTGAGAGTTTTCTCCACCCATTCTAACCTCATCACACGCCCCGTTGCTCTGGACTGTTGATCGTTAGTACTTAAAATCCGCATCTTCTGACCGCTACTTCATTTGTTCTATATTTCTACAATTTTTAGCATATGACAAAGAAAACTAGGTAAGTGGAAACTATAAGGTTAGCTTTGCGATTTGCTTATTTAGAATGACTATATGATTAACAAACTAGTAATGGAGAGTCTTTTAACCAAATTTTTAATTTGTCTATCTATTGACCCACCTAGCTTCCTGGTTAGTGAGCTATTACGCTAGCTTCTTTCTGACCTTTAAGGCTACTTGTTCTTTGGTCACGATAGCTAGCCCATTAGCAAGCCACCTAGCTAGGTTGATTTTGGTCTAGATATTAATTTTACTCGAGGTCTACATAATTTTGTCTGATCATACAAGCTAGTTAGCAGATTAGCTGTTTTCTACCATTTATTATTCCTGTTGTCTATTACCAATGCTTATCTGACATGTTTTTTTCTGTTTTCACAGGTTTTATTTGCAAGCCACCTACCAGAGGTTATTTTTGTCCAAGTTTCTATTTTACTTGAAGTCTACATGTGCAAATATACAAGGTAATTAGCAGACAAGATTTTTACAGCAATTATCCCACCTGAAAGTTTTCTCCACCCATTCTAACCTCATCACACGCCCCGTTGCTCTGGACTGTTGATTGTTAGTACTTAAAATCCCGCATCTTCTGACCGCTACTTCATTTGTTCTATATTTCTACCATTTTTAGCATATGACACAGAAAACTAGGTAAGTGGGAACTATAAGGTTAGCTTTGAGATTTGTTTATTTAGAATGACTAGATGATTATTAAACTAGTTATGGAGAGTCTTTTAACCAAATTTTTAATTTGTCTATCTATTGACCCACCTAGCTTTCTGGTTACTGAGCTATTACGCTAGCTTCTTTCTGACCTTTAAGGCTACTTGTTCTTTGGTCACTATAGCTAGCCCATTAGCAAGCCACCTAGCTAGGTTGATTTTGGTCTAGATAATAATTTTACTCGAGGTCTACATAATTTTGTCTAATCATACAAGCTAGTTAGCAGATTAGCTGTTTTCTAACATTTATTATTCTTTTCGTCTATTAACCATGCTTATCTGACATGTTTTTTTCTATTTTCACAGGTTTTATTTGCAAGCCACCTACCAGAGGTTATTTTTGTCCAAGTTTCTATTTTACTTGAAGTCTACATGTGCAATCATACAAGGTAATTAGCAGACAAGATTTTTACAGCAATTATCCCACCTGAGAGTTTTCTCCACCCATTCTAACCTCATCACACGCCCCCGTTGCTCTGGACTGTTGATCGTTAGTACTTAAAATCCCGCATCTTCTGACCGCTACTTCATTTGTTCTATATTTCTACCATTTTTAGCATATGACAAAGAAAACTAGGTAAGTGGAAACTATAAGGTTAGCTTTGAGATTTGTTTATTTAGAATGACTAGATGATTAACAAACTAGTAATGGAGAGTCTTTTAACCAAATTTTTAATTTGTCTATCTATTGACCCACCTAGCTTCCTGGTTAGTGAGCTATTACGCTAGCTTCTTTCTGACCTTTAAGGCTACTTGTTCTTTGGTCACGATAGCTAGCCCATTAGCAAGCCACCTAGCTAGGTTGATTTTGGTCTAGATATTGATTTTAGTCGAGGTCTACATAATTTTGTCTGATCATACAAGCTAGTTAGCAGATTAGCTGTTTTCTACCATTTATTATTCTTTTCGTCTATTACCCATGCTTATCTGACATGTTTTTTTCTATTTTCACAGGTTTTATTTGCAAGCCACCTACCAGAGGTTATTTTTGTCCAAGTTTCTATTTTACTTGAAGTCTACATGTGCAATCATACAAGGTAATTAGCAGACAAGATTTTTACAGCAATTATCCCACCTGAGAGTTTTCTCCACCCATTCTAACCTCATCACACGCCCCATTGCTCTGGACTGTTGATCGTTAGTACTTAAAATCCCGCATCTTCTGACCGCTACTTCATTTGTTCTATATTTCTACCATTTTTAGCATATGACAAAGAAAACTAGGTAAGTGGGAACTATAAGGTTAGCTTTGAGATTTGTTTATTTAGAATGACTAGATGATTATTAAACTAGTTATGGAGAGTCTTTTAACCAAATTTTTAATTTGTCTATCTATTGACCCACCTAGCTTCCTGGTTTTTGAGCTATTACGCTAGCTTCTTTCTGACCTTTAAGGCTACTTGTTCTTTGGTCACGATAGCTAGCCCATTAGCAAGCCACCTAGCTAGGTTGATTTTGGTCTAGATATTAATTTTACTCGAGGTCTACATAATTTTGTCTGATCATACAAGCTAGTTAGCAGATTAGCTGTTTTCTACCATTTATTATTCTTTTCGTCTATTACCCATGCTTATCTGACATGTTTTTTTCTGTTTTCACAGGTTTTATTTGCAAGCCACCTACCAGAGGTTATTTTTGTCCAAGTTTCTATTTTACTTGAAGTCTACATGTGCAATCATACAAGGTAATTAGCAGACAAGATTTTTACAGCAATTATCCCACCTGAGAGTTTTCTCCACCCATTCTAACCTCATCACACGCCCGTTGCTCTGGACTGTTGATCGTTAGTACTTAAAATCCCGCATCTTCTGACCGCTACTTCATTTGTTCTATATTTCTACCATTTTTAGCATATGACAAAGAAAACTAGGTAAGTGGGAACTATAAGGTTAGCTTTGAGATTTGTTTATTTAGAATGACTAGATGATTAACAAACTAGTAATGGAGAGTCTTTTAACCAAATTTTTAATTTGTCTATCTATTGACCCACCTAGCTTCCTGGTTAGTGAGCTATTACGCTAGCTTCTTTCTGACCTTTAAGGCTACTTGTTCTTTGGTCACGATAGCTAGCCCATTAGCAAGCCACCTAGCTAGGTTGATTTTGGTCTAGATATTAATTTTACTCGAGGTCTACATAATTTTGTCTGATCATACAAGCTAGTTAGCAGATTAGCTGTTTTCTACATTTATTATTCTTTTGTCTATTACCCATGCTTATCTGACATGTTTTTTCTGTTTTCACAGGTTTTATTTGCAAGCCACCTACCAGAGGTTATTTTTGTCCAAGTTTCTATTTTACTTGAAGTCTACATGTGCAATCATACAAGGTAATTAGCAGACAAGATTTTTACAGCAATTATCCCACCTGAGAGTTTTCTCCACCCATTCTAACCTCATCACACGCCCGTTGCTCTGGACTGTTGATCGTTAGTACTTAAAATCCCGCATCTTCTGACCGCTACTTCATTTGTTCTATATTTCTACCATTTTTAGCATATGACAAAGAAAACTAGGTAAGTGGAACTATAAGGTTAGCTTTGAGATTTGTTTATTTAGAATGACTAGATGATTAACAAACTAGTAATGGAGAGTCTTTTAACCAAATTTTTAATTTGTCTATCTATTGACCCACCTAGCTTCCTGGTTAGTGAGCTATTACGCTAGCTTCTTTCTGACCTTTAAGGCTACTTGTTCTTTGGTCACGATAGCTAGCCCATTAGCAAGCCACCTAGCTAGGTTGATTTTGGTCTAGATATTAATTTTACTCGAGGTCTACATAATTTTGTCTGATCATACAAGCTAGTAGCAGATTAGCTGTTTTCTACCATTTATTATTCTTTTGTCTATTACCCATGCTTATCTGACATGTTTTTTCTGTTTTCACAGGTTTTATTTGCAAGCCACCTACCAGAGGTTATTTTTGTCCAAGTTTCTATTTTACTTGAAGTCTACATGTGCAATCATACAAGGTAATTAGCAGACAAGATTTTTACAGCAATTATCCCACCTGAGAGTTTTCTCCACCCATTCTAACCTCATCACACGCCCGTTGCTCTGGACTGTTGATCGTTAGTACTTAAAATCCCGCATCTTCTGACCGCTACTTCATTTGTTCTATATTTCTACCATTTTTAGCATATGACAAAGAAAACTAGGTAAGTGGAACTATAAGGTTAGCTTTGAGATTTGTTTATTTAGAATGACTATATGATTAACAAACTAGTAATGGAGAGTCTTTTAACCAAATTTTTAATTTGTCTATCTATTGACCCACCTAGCTTCCTGGTTAGTGAGCTATTACGCTAGCTTCTTTCTGACCTTTAAGGCTACTTGTTCTTTGGTCACGATAGCTAGCCCATTAGCAAGCCACCTAGCTAGGTTGATTTTGGTCTAGATATTAATTTTACTCGAGGTCTACATAATTTTGTCTGATCATACAAGCTAGTTAGCAGATTAGCTGTTTTCTACCATTTATTATTCCTGTTGTCTATTACCCAATGCTTATCTGACATGTTTTTTTCTGTTTTCACAGGTTTTATTTGCAAGCCACCTACCAGAGGTTATTTTTGTCCAAGTTTCTATTTTACTTGAAGTCTACATGTGCAATCATACAAGGTAATTAGCAGACAAGATTTTTACAGCAATTATCCCACCTGAGAGTTTTCTCCACCCATTCTAACCTCATCACACGCCCGTTGCTCTGGACTGTTGATCGTTAGTACTTAAAATCCCGCATCTTCTGACCGCTACTTCATTTGTTCTATATTTCTACCATTTTTAGCATATGACAAAGAAAACTAGGTAAGTGGAACTATAAGGTTAGCTTTGAGATTTGTTTATTTAGAATGACTAGATGATTAACAAACTAGTAATGGAGAGTCTTTTAACCAAATTTTTAATTTGTCTATCTATTGACCCACCTAGCTTCCTGGTTAGTGAGCTATTACGCTAGCTTCTTTCTGACCTTTAAGGCTACTTGTTCTTTGGTCACGATAGCTAGCCCATTAGCAAGCCACCTAGCTAGGTTGATTTTGGTCTAGATATTAATTTTACTCGAGGTCTACATAATTTTGTCTGATCATACAAGCTAGTTAGCAGATTAGCTGTTTTCTACCATTTATTATTCTTTTCGTCTATTACCCATGCTTATCTGACATGTTTTTCTATTTTCACAGGTTTTATTTGCAAGCCACCTACCAGAGGTTATTTTTGTCCAAGTTTCTATTTTACTTGAAGTCTACATGTGCAATCATACAAGGTAATTAGCAGACAAGATTTTTACAGCAATTATCCCACCTGAGAGTTTTCTCCACCCATTCTAACCTCATCACACGCCCGTTGCTCTGGACTGTTGATCGTTAGTACTTAAAATCCCGCATCTTCTGACCGCTACTTCATTTGTTCTATATTTCTACCATTTTTAGCATATGACAAAGAAAACTAGGTAAGTGGGAACTATAAGGTTAGCTTTGAGATTTGTTTATTTAGAATGACTATATGATTAACAAACTAGTAATGGAGAGTCTTTTAACCAAATTTTTAATTTGTCTATCTATTGACCCACCTAGCTTCCTGGTTAGTGAGCTATTACGCTAGCTTCTTTCTGACCTTTAAGGCTACTTGTTCTTTGGTCACGATAGCTAGCCCATTAGCAAGCCACCTAGCTAGGTTGATTTTGGTCTAGATATTAATTTTACTCGAGGTCTACATAATTTTGTCTGATCATACAAGCTAGTTAGCAGATTAGCTGTTTTCTACCATTTATTATTCTTTTCGTCTATTACCCATGCTTATCTGACATGTTTTTTTCTATTTTCACAGGTTTTATTTGCAAGCCACCTACCAGAGGTTATTTTTGTCCAAGTTTCTATTTTACTTGAAGTCTACATGTGCAATCATACAAGGTAATTAGCAGACAAGATTTTTACAGCAATTATCCCACCTGAGAGTTTTCTCCACCCATTCTAACCTCATCACACGCCCCATTGCTCTGGACTGTTGATCGTTAGTACTTAAAATCCGCATCTTCTGACCGCTACTTCATTTGTTCTATATTTCTACCATTTTTAGCATATGACAAAGAAAACTAGGTAAGTGGGAACTATAAGGTTAGCTTTGAGATTTGTTTATTTAGAATGACTATATGATTAACAAACTAGTAATGGAGAGTCTTTTAACCAAATTTTTAATTTGTCTATCTATTGACCCACCTAGCTTCCTGGTTAGTGAGCTATTACGCTAGCTTCTTTCTGACCTTTAAGGCTACTTGTTCTTTGGTCACGATAGCTAGCCCATTAGCAAGCCACCTAGCTAGGTTGATTTTGGTCTAGATATTAATTTTACTCGAGGTCTACATAATTTTGTCTAATCATACAAGCTAGTTAGCAGATTAGCTGTTTTCTACCATTTATTATTCCTGTTGTCTATTACCCTTACTTATCTGACATGTTTTTTTCTGTTTTCACAGGTTTTATTTGCAAGCCACCTACCAGAGGTTATTTTTGTCCAAGTTTCTATTTTACTTGAAGTCTACATGTGCAATCATACAAGGTAATTAGCAGACAAGATTTTTACAGCAATTATCCCACCTGAGAGTTTTCTCCACCCATTCTAACCTCATCACACGCCCCCGTTGCTCTGGACTGTTGATCGTTAGTACTTAAAATCCCGCATCTTCTGACCGCTACTTCATTTGTTCTATATTTCTACCATTTTTAGCATATGACAAAGAAAACTAGGTAAGTGGGAACTATAAGGTTAGCTTTGAGATTTGTTTATTTAGAATGACTAGATGATTATTAAACTAGTTATGGAGAGTCTTTTAACCAAATTTTTAATTTGTCTATCTATTGACCCACCTAGCTTCCTGGTTAGTGAGCTATTACGCTAGCTTCTTTCTGACCTTTAAGGCTACTTGTTCTTTGGTCACGATAGCTAGCCCATTAGCAAGCCACCTAGCTAGGTTGATTTTGGTCTAGATATTAATTTTACTCGAGGTCTACATAATTTTGTCTGATCATACAAGCTAGTTAGCAGATTAGTTGTTTTCTACCATTTATTATTCTTTGTCTATTACCCATGCTTATCTGACATGTTTTTTTCTATTTTCACAGGTTTTATTTGCAAGCCACCTACCAGAGGTTATTTTTGTCCAAGTTTCTATTTTACTTGAAGTCTACATGTGCAATCATACAAGGTAATTAGCAGACAAGATTTTTACAGCAATTATCCCACCTGAGAGTTTTCTCCACCCATTCTAACCTCATCACACGCCCGTTGCTCTGGACTGTTGATCGTTAGTACTTAAAATCCGCATCTTCTGACCGCTACTTCATTTGTTCTATATTTCTACCATTTTTAGCATATGACAAAGAAAACTAGGTAAGTGGGAACTATAAGGTTAGCTTTGAGATTTGTTTATTTAGAATGACTAGATGATTAACAAACTAGTAATGGAGAGTCTTTTAACCAAATTTTTAATTTGTCTATCTATTGACCCACCTAGCTTCCTGGTTAGTGAGCTATTACGCTAGCTTCTTTCTGACCTTTAAGGCTACTTGTTCTTTGGTCACGATAGCTAGCCCATTAGCAAGCCACCTAGCTAGGTTGATTTTGGTCTAGATATTAATTTTACTCGAGGTCTACATAATTTTGTCTGATCATACAAGCTAGTTAGCAGATTAGCTGTTTTCTACCATTTATTATTCTTTGTCTATTACCCATGCTTATCTGACATGTTTTTTTCTGTTTTCACAGGTTTTATTTGCAAGCCACCTACCAGAGGTTATTTTTGTCCAAGTTTCTATTTTACTTGAAGTCTACATGTGCAATCATACAAGGTAATTAGCAGACAAGATTTTTACAGCAATTATCCCACCTGAAAGTTTTCTCCACCCATTCTAACCTCATCACACGCCCCGTTGCTCTGGACTGTTGATCGTTAGTACTTAAAATCCCGCATCTTCTGACCGCTACTTCATTTGTTCTATATTTCTACCATTTTTAGCATATGACAAAGAAAACTAGGTAAGTGGGAACTATAAGGTTAGCTTTGAGATTTGTTTATTTAGAATGACTAGATGATTATTAAACTAGTTATGGAGAGTCTTTTAACCAAATTTTTAATTTGTCTATCTATTGACCCACCTAGCTTCCTGGTTTTTGAGCTATTACGCTAGCTTCTTTCTGACCTTTAAGGCTACTTGTTCTTTGGTCACGATAGCTAGCCCATTAGCAAGCCACCTAGCTAGGTTGATTTTGGTCTAGATATTAATTTTACTCGAGGTCTACATAATTTTGTCTAATCATACAAGCTAGTTAGCAGATTAGCTGTTTTCTACCATTTATTATTCCTGTTGTCTATTACCCTTGCTTATCTGACATGTTTTTTCTGTTTTCACAGGTTTTATTTGCAAGCCACCTACCAGAGGTTATTTTTGTCCAAGTTTCTATTTTACTTGAAGTCTACATGTGCAATCATACAAGGTAATTAGCAGACAAGATTTTTACAGCAATTATCCCACCTGAAAGTTTTCTCCACCCATTCTAACCTCATCACACGCCCCGTTGCTCTGGACTGTTGATCGTTAGTACTTAAAATCCCGCATCTTCTGACCGCTACTTCATTTGTTCTATATTTCTACCATTTTTAGCATATGACAAAGAAAACTAGGTAAGTGGGAACTATAAGGTTAGCTTTGAGATTTGTTTATTTAGAATGACTATATGATTAACAAACTAGTAATGGAGAGTCTTTTAACCAAATTTTTAATTTGTCTATCTATTGACCCACCTAGCTTCCTGGTTAGTGAGCTATTACGCTAGCTTCTTTCTGACCTTTAAGGCTACTTGTTCTTTGGTCACGATAGCTAGCCCATTAGCAAGCCACCTAGCTAGGTTGATTTTGGTCTAGATATTAATTTTACTCGAGGTCTACATAATTTTGTCTGATCATACAAGCTAGTTAGCAGATTAGCTGTTTTCTACCATTTATTATTCTTTGTCTATTACCCATGCTTATCTGACATGTTTTTTTCTGTTTTCACAGGTTTTATTTGCAAGCCACCTACCAGAGGTTATTTTTGTCCAAGTTTCTATTTTACTTGAAGTCTACATGTGCAATCATACAAGGTAATTAGCAGACAAGATTTTTACAGCAATTATCCCACCTGAGAGTTTTCTCCACCATTCTAACCTCATCACACGCCCGTTGCTCTGGACTGTTGATCGTTAGTACTTAAAATCCCGCATCTTCTGACCGCTACTTCATTTGTTCTATATTTCTACCATTTTTAGCATATGACAAAGAAAACTAGGTAAGTGGGAACTATAAGGTTAGCTTTGAGATTTGTTTATTTAGAATGACTAGATGATTAACAAACTAGTAATGGAGAGTCTTTTAACCAAATTTTTAATTTGTCTATCTATTGACCCACCTAGCTTCCTGGTTAGTGAGCTATTACGCTAGCTTCTTTCTGACCTTTAAGGCTACTTGTTCTTTGGTCACGATAGCTAGCCCATTAGCAAGCCACCTAGCTAGGTTGATTTTGGTCTAGATATTAATTTTACTCGAGGTCTACATAATTTTGTCTGATCATACAAGCTAGTTAGCAGATTAGCTGTTTTCTACCATTTATTATTCTTTTGTCTATTACCCATGCTTATCTGACATGTTTTTTTCTGTTTTCACAGGTTTTATTTGCAAGCCACCTACCAGAGGTTATTTTTGTCCAAGTTTCTATTTTACTTGAAGTCTACATGTGCAATCATACAAGGTAATTAGCAGACAAGATTTTTACAGCAATTATCCCACCTGAGAGTTTTCTCCACCCATTCTAACCTCATCACACGCCCGTTGCTCTGGACTGTTGATCGTTAGTACTTAAAATCCCGCATCTTCTGACCGCTACTTCATTTGTTCTATATTTCTACCATTTTTAGCATATGACAAAGAAAACTAGGTAAGTGGGAACTATAAGGTTAGCTTTGAGATTTGTTTATTTAGAATGACTAGATGATTAACAAACTAGTAATGGAGAGTCTTTTAACCAAATTTTTAATTTGTCTATCTATTGACCCACCTAGCTTCCTGGTTAGTGAGCTATTACGCTAGCTTCTTTCTGACCTTTAAGGCTACTTGTTCTTTGGTCACGATAGCTAGCCCATTAGCAAGCCACCTAGCTAGGTTGATTTTGGTCTAGATATTAATTTTACTCGAGGTCTACATAATTTTGTCTGATCATACAAGCTAGATAGCAGATTAGCTGTTTTCTACCATTTATTATTCTTTTGTCTATTACCCATGCTTATCTGACATGTTTTTTTCTGTTTTCACAGGTTTTATTTGCAAGCCACCTACCAGAGGTTATTTTTGTCCAAGTTTCTATTTTACTTGAAGTCTACATGTGCAATCATACAAGGTAATTAGCAGACAATATTTTTACAGCAATTATCCCACCTGAAAGTTTTCTCCACCCATTCTAACCTCATCACACGCCCCGTTGCTCTGGACTGTTGATCGTTAGTACTTAAAATCCCGCATCGTCTGACCGCTACTTCATTTGTTCTATATTTCTACCATTTTTAGCATATGACAAAGAAAACTAGGTAAGTGGGAACTATAAGGTTAGCTTTGAGATTTGTTTATTAAGAATGACTAGATGATTAACAAACTAGTAATGGAGAGTCTTTTAACCAAATTTTTAATTTGTGTATCTATTGACCCACCTAGCTTCCTGGTTAGTGAGCTATTACGCTAGCTTCTTTCTGACCTTTAAGGCTACTTGTTCTTTGGTCACGATAGCTAGCCCTTTAGCAAGCCACCTAGCTAGGTTGATTTTGGTCTAGATATTAATTTTACTCGAGGTCTACATAATTTTGTCTGATCATACAAGCTAGTTAGCAGATTAGCTGTTTTCTACCATTTATTATTCTTTTCGTCTATTACCCATGCTTATCTGACATGTTTTTTTCTGTTTTCACAGGTTTTATTTGCAAGCCACCTACCAGAGATTTATTTTTGTCCAAGTTTCTATTTTACTTGAAGTCTACATGTGCAATCATACAAGGTAATTAGCAGACAAGATTTTTACAGCAATTATCCCACCTGAAAGTTTTCTCCACCCATTCGAACCTCATCACACGCCCGTTGCTCTGGACTGTTGATTGTTAGTACTTAAAATCCCGCATCTTCTGACCGCTACTTCATTTGTTCTATATTTCTACCATTTTTAGCATATGACACAGAAAACTAGGTAAGTGGGAACTATAAGGTTAGCTTTGAGATTTGTTTATTTAGAATGACTATATGATTAACAAACTAGTAATGGAGAGTCTTTTAACCAAATTTTTAATTTGTGTATCTATTGACCCACCTAGCTTCCTGGTTAGTGAGCTATTACGCTAGCTTCTTTCTGACCTTTAAGGCTACTTGTTCTTTGGTCACGATAGCTAGCCCATTAGCAAGCCACCTAGCTAGGTTGATTTTGGTCTAGATATTAATTTTACTCGAGGTCTACATAATTTTGTCTGATCATACAAGCTAGTTAGCAGATTAGCTGTTTTCTACCATTTATTATTCCTGTTGTCTATTACCCTTGCTTATCTGACATGTTTTTTCTGTTTTCACAGGTTTTATTTCCAAGCCACCTACCAGAGGTTATTTTTGTCCAAGTTTCTATTTTACTTGAAGTCTACATGTGCAATCATACAAGGTAATTAGCAGACAAGATTTTTACAGCAATTATCCCACCTGAAAGTTTTCTCCACCCATTCTAACCTCATCACACGTCCCGTTGCTCTGGACTGTTGATCGTTAGTACTTAAAATCCCGCATCTTCTGACCGCTACTTCATTTGTTCTATATTTCTACCATTTTTAGCATATGACAAAGAAAACTAGGTAAGTGGGAACTATATGATTAGCTTTGAGATTTGTTTATTTAGAATGACTATATGATTAACAAACTAGTAATGGAGAGTCTTTTAACCAAATTTTTAATTTGTGTATCTATTGACCCACCTAGCTTCCTGGTTAGTGAGCTATTACGCTAGCTTCTTTCTGACCTTTAAGGCTACTTGTTCTTTGGTCACGATAGCTAGCCCATTAGCAAGCCACCTAGCTAGGTTGATTTTGGTCTAGATATTAATTTTACTCGAGGTCTACATAATTTTGTCTGATCATACAAGCTAGTTAGCAGATTAGCTGTTTTCTACCATTTATTATTCTTTTGTCTATTACCCATGCTTATCTGACATGTTTTTCTGTTTTCACAGGTTTTATTTGCAAGCCACCTACCAGAGGTTATTTTTGTCCAAGTTTCTATTTTACTTGAAGTCTACATGTGCAATCATACAAGGTAATTAGCAGACAAGATTTTTACAGCAATTATCCCACCTGAAAGTTTTCTCCACCCATTCTAACCTCATCACACCGTTGCTCTGGACTGTTGATCGTTAGTACTTAAAATCCGCATCTTCTGACCGCTACTTCATTTGTTCTATATTTCTACCATTTTTAGCATATGACAAAGAAAACTAGGTAAGTGGGAACTATAAGGTTAGCTTTGAGATTTGTTTATTTAGAATGACTATATGATTAACAAACTAGTAATGGAGAGTCTTTTAACCAAATTTTTAATTTGTGTCTATCTATTGACCCACCTAGCTTCCTGGTTAGTGAGCTATTACGCTAGCTTCTTTCTGACCTTTAAGGCTACTTGTTCTTTGGTCACGATAGCTAGCCCATTAGCAACCACCTAGCTAGGTTGATTTTGGTCTAGATATTAATTTTACTCGAGGTCTACATAATTTTGTCTGATCATACAAGCTAGTTAGCAGATTAGCTGTTTTCTACCATTTATTATTCTTTTGTCTATTACCCATGCTTATCTGACATGTTTTTCTGTTTTCACAGGTTTTATTTGCAAGCCACCTACCAGAGGTTATTTTTGTCCAAGTTTCTATTTTACTTGAAGTCTACATGTGCAATCATACAAGGTAATTAGCAGACAATATTTTTACAGCAATTATCCCACCTGAAAGTTTTCTCCACCCATTCTAACCTCATCACACGCCCCGTTGCTCTGGACTGTTGATCGTTAGTACTTAAAATCCCGCATCGTCTGACCGCTACTTCATTTGTTCTATATTTCTACCATTTTTAGCATATGACAAAGAAAACTAGGTAAGTGGGAACTATAAGGTTAGCTTTGAGATTTGTTTATTAAGAATGACTAGATGATTAACAAACTAGTAATGGAGAGTCTTTTAACCAAATTTTTAATTTGTGTATCTATTGACCCACCTAGCTTCCTGGTTAGTGAGCTATTACGCTAGCTTCTTTCTGACCTTTAAGGCTACTTGTTCTTTGGTCACGATAGCTAGCCCATTAGCAAGCCACCTAGCTAGGTTGATTTTGGTCTAGATATTAATTTTACTCGAGGTCTACATAATTTTGTCTGATCATACAAGCTAGTTAGCAGATTAGCTGTTTTCTACCATTTATTATTCCTGTCTATTACCCATGCTTATCTGACATGTTTTTTTCTGTTTTCACAGGTTTTATTTGCAAGCCACCTACCAGAGGTTATTTTTGTCCAAGTTTCTATTTTACTTGAAGTCTACATGTGCAATCATACAAGGTAATTAGCAGACAAGATTTTTACAGCAATTATCCCACCTGAAAGTTTTCTCCACCCATTCTAACCTCATCACACGCCCCGTTGCTCTGGACTGTTGATTGTTAGTACTTAAAATCCCGCATCTTCTGACCGCTACTTCATTTGTTCTATATTTCTACCATTTTTAGCATATGACACAGAAAACTAGGTAAGTGGGAACTATAAGGTTAGCTTTGAGATTTGTTTATTTAGAATGACTATATGATTAACAAACTAGTAATGGAGAGTCTTTTAACCAAATTTTTAATTTGTGTATCTATTGACCCACCTAGCTTCCTGGTTAGTGAGCTATTACGCTAGCTTCTTTCTGACCTTTAAGGCTACTTGTTCTTTGGTCACGATAGCTAGCCCATTAGCAAGCCACCTAGCTAGGTTGATTTTGGTCTAGATATTAATTTTACTCGAGGTCTACATAATTTTGTCTGATCATACAAGCTAGTTAGCAGATTAGCTGTTTTCTACCATTTATTATTCTTTTGTCTATTACCCATGCTTATCTGACATGTTTTTCTGTTTTCACAGGTTTTATTTGCAAGCCACCTACCAGAGGTTATTTTTGTCCAAGTTTCTATTTTACTTGAAGTCTACATGTGCAATCATACAAGGTAATTAGCAGACAAGATTTTTACAGCAATTATCCCACCTGAAAGTTTTCTCCACCCATTCTAACCTCATCACACGCCCGTTGCTCTGGACTGTTGATCGTTAGTACTTAAAATCCGCATCTTCTGACCGCTACTTCATTTGTTCTATATTTCTACCATTTTTAGCATATGACAAAGAAAACTAGGTAAGTGGGAACTATAAGGTTAGCTTTGAGATTTGTTTATTTAGAATGACTATATGATTAACAAACTAGTAATGGAGAGTCTTTTAACCAAATTTTTAATTTGTGTATCTATTGACCCACCTAGCTTCCTGGTTAGTGAGCTATTATGCTAGCTTCTTTCTGACCTTTAAGGCTACTTGTTCTTTGGTCACGATAGCTAGCCCATTAGCAAGCCACCTAGCTAGGTTGATTTTGGTCTAGATATTAATTTTACTCGAGGTCTACATAATTTTGTCTGATCATACAAGCTAGTTAGCAGATTAGCTGTTTTCTACCATTTATTATTCTTTTCGTCTATTACCCATGCTTATCTGACATGTTTTTTCTGTTTTCACAGGTTATATTTGCAAGCCACCTACCAGAAGTTATTTTTGTTCAAGTTTCTATTTTACTTGAAGTCTACATGTGCAATTATACAAGGTAATTAGCAGACAAGATTTTTACAGCAATTATCCCACCTGAAAGTTTTCTCCACCCATTCTAACCTCATCACACGCCCCCGTTGCTCTGGACTGTTGATCGTTAGTACTTAAAATCCCGCATCTTCTGACCGCTACTTCATTTGTTCTATATTTCTAACATTTTTAGCATATGACAAAGAAAACTAGGTAAGTGGGAACTATAAGGTTAGCTTTGAGATTTGTTTATTTAGAATGACTAGATGATTATTAAACTAGTTATGGAGAGTCTTTTAACCAAATTTTTAATTTGTCTATCTATTGACCCACCTAGCTTCCTGGTTAGTGAGCTATTACGCTAGCTTCTTTCTGACCTTTAAGGCTACTTGTTCTTTGGTCACGATAGCTAGCCCATTAGCAAGCCACCTAGCTAGGTTGATTTTAGTCTAGATATTAATTTTACTCGAGGTCTACATAATTTTGTCTGATCATACAAGCTAGTTAGCAGATTAGCTGTTTTCTACCATTTATTATTCCTGTTGTCTATTACCCTGCTTATCTGACATGTTTTTCTGTTTTCACAGGTTTTATTTGCAAGCCACCTACCAGAGGTTATTTTTGTCCAAGTTTCTATTTTACTTGAAGTCTACATCTGCAATCATACAAGGTAATTAGCAGACAAGATTTTTACAGCAATTATCCCACCTGAAAGTTTTCTCCACCCATTCTAACCTCATCACACGCCCCGTTGCTCTGGACTGTTGATCGTTAGTACTTAAAATCCCGCATCTTCTGACCGCTACTTCATTTGTTCTATATTTCTACCATTTTTAGCATATGACAAAGAAAACTAGGTAAGTGGGAACTATAAGGTTAGCTTTGAGATTTGTTTATTTAGAATGACTAGATGATTAACAAACTAGTAATGGAGAGTCTTTTAACCAAATTTTTAATTTGTCTATCTATTGACCCACCTAGCTTCCTGGTTAGTGAGCTATTACGCTAGCTTCTTTCTGACCTTTAAGGCTACTTGTTCTTTGGTCACGATAGCTAGCCCATTAGCAAGCCACCTAGCTAGGTTGATTTTGGTCTAGATATTAATTTTACTCGAGGTCTACATAATTTTGTCTGATCATACAAGCTAGTTAGCAGATTAGCTGTTTTCTACCATTTATTATTCTTTTGTCTATTACCCATGCTTATCTGACATGTTTTTCTGTTTTCACAGGTTTTATTTGCAAGCCACCTACCAGAGGTTATTTTTGTCCAAGTTTCTATTTTACTTGAAGTCTACATGTGCAATCATACAAGGTAATTAGCAGACAAGATTTTTACAGCAATTATCCCACCTGAAAGTTTTCTCCACCCATTCTAACCTCATCACACGCCCCGTTGCTCTGGACTGTTGATTGTTAGTACTTAAAATCCGCATCTTCTGACCGCTACTTCATTTGTTCTATATTTCTACCATTTTTAGCATATGACACAGAAAACTAGGTAAGTGGGAACTATAAGGTTAGCTTTGAGATTTGTTTATTTAGAATGACTATATGATTAACAAACTAGTAATGGAGAGTCTTTTAACCAAATTTTTAATTTGTGTATCTATTGACCCACCTAGCTTCCTGGTTAGTGAGCT
>JALDNG010003573.1:0-25145 GCA_024349245.1 Neodontobutis hainanensis | reverse complement strand
GCAGAGGCCACAAAGAGACCAGAGGAGGCAGAGAGTCCAGAGGAGGCAGAGGCCACAGAGTGACCAGAGGAGGCAGAGGCAAAAAAGAGAGCAGTGGAGGCAGAGAGACTAGAGGGGTCAGAGGAGGCAGAGAGTCAAGAGAAGGCAGAGGCCACAGAGAGACCAAAGGAGACAGAGGCCACAGAGAGACCAGAGGAGATAGAAGAATAGAGAGTCAAGAGGAGGCAGAGGCCACAGAGAGGCTGGAGGAGGTAGAGGCCAAAGAGAGACCAGAGGAGGCAGAGGCCACAAAAAGACCAGAGGAGGCAGAGGCCACAGAGAGAGCAGAGGAGGCAGAGGAGGCAGAGAGACCAGAAAAGGCAGATGCCACAGAGAGACCAGAGGAGGCAGCGGCCACAGAGAGACCAGAGGAGGCAGTTAGAGCAGCGGAGGCAGAGAGACCAAAGGAGGAGGATGCCAAAGAGAGACCAGAGGAGGCAGAGAGTCCAGAGGAGGCAGAGGCCACAGAGTGACTAGAGGAGGCAGAGGAGAGAAAGAGACCAGAAGAGTCAGAGGCCACAGACAGACCAGAGGAGGCAGAGGCCACAGAGAGACGAGAGGAGGCAGAGGAGATATAGAGCGCAGAAGAGGCAAAGGCCACAGTTAGACCAGAGGGGGAAGAGGCCACCGAGAGTTCAGAGGAGGCAGAAAGACAGAGAACCCAGAGGAGATAGAGGAATAGAGAGACAAGAGGAGGCAGAGGCCACAGAGAGACCAGAGGAAGCAGAGGTCACAGAGAGACCAGAGGAGGCAGAGAGTCCAGAGGAGTCAGAGGCCACAGAGAGACCAGAGGAGGCAGAGGAGGCAGAGAGACCAGAGGAGGCAGAGGCCAGAGAGAGACCAGTAAAGGCAGAGGCCACAGAGAGACAAGAGGAGGCAGAGAAGGCAGAGAAGGCAGAGAGACTAGAGGAGGCAGAGGCCAGAGAGACCAGAGGAGGAAGAGGCGACAGAGAGTCTAGAGGAGACAGATAAGTCAGAGAGACTAGTGGAGGTAGAGGCCAGAGAGAGAGCAGAGGAGACAGAGGCCACAGAGAGACGAGTGGAGTCAAAGGCCACTGGGAGACCAGTGGAGGCATAGGAGACAGAGAGACCAGAGGAGGCAGAGGCCACAGAGAGACGAGAGGAGGCAGAGGACACAGACAGACCAGAGGAGGCAGAGGAGGTAGAGAGACCAGTGGAGGCAGAGGAGACAGAGAGACCAGAGGAGGCAGAGGCCACAGAGAATCCAGAGGAGGCATAGGCCACAGAGAGACCAGAGGATTGCAGAGGTCACAGAGAGACCAGTGGAGGTAGAGAGAGCAGAGGAGGCAGAGAAGGCAGAGAGACCAGTGGAGGCAGGGGAGACAGAGAGAGCAGAGGAGGCAGAGGCCACAGAGAGACGAGAGGAAGCAGAGGAGGCAGAGAGACCAGATGAGGCAGAGGCAACAGAGAGACCAGAGGAGGCACAGGCAATAGAGAGACCAGTAGAAACAGAGAGACCAGAGGGGGCAGAGGAGGCAGAGAGACAAGAGAAGACAGAGGCCACAGAGAGACCAGAGGAGGCAGAGGCCACAGAGAGACCAGAGGAGGCAGAGGAGGCAGAGAGACCAGAGGAGGCAGACGAGACAGAGAGACGAGAGGATGCAGGGGAGGCAGAGAGTCAAGAGGAGGCAGAGGCCACAGAAAGACTAGAGGAGGCAGAGAGTCCAGAGGAGGCAGAGGCCACAGAGAGACCAGAAGAGGCAGAGGTCACAGAGTGACTAGAGGAGGCAGAGGAGACAAAGAGACCAGAGGAGGCAGAGGCAATTGAGAGACCAGTGGAGGCAGAGAGCAGAGGGAGCAGAGGAGGCAGAGAGACCAGAGGAGGCAGAGGCCACAAAAGACCAGAGGAGGCAGAGAGTCCAGAGGAGAAAGAGGCCACAGAGAGGCCAGAGGAGGTAGAGGCCACAGAGAAACCAGAGGAGGCAGAGGCCACAGATAGACCAGAGGAGGCAGAGGCCACAGAGAGACCAGAGGAGGCAGTTAGAGCAGCGGAGGCAGAGAGACCAGAGGAGGCAGAGGCCACAAAGAGACCAGAGGAGGCAGAGAGTCCAGAGGAGGCAGAGGCCACAGAGTGACCAGAGGAGGCAGAGGCAAAAAAGAGAGCAGTGGAGGCAGAGAGACTAGAGGGGTCAGAGGAGGCAGAGAGTCAAGAGAAGGCAGAGGCCACAGAGAGACCAAAGGAGACAGAGGCCACAGAGAGACCAGAGGAGATAGAGGAATAGAGAGTCAAGAGGAGGCAGAGGCCACAGAGAGGCTGGAGGAGGTAGAGGCCAAAGAGAGACCAGAGGAGGCAGAGGCCACAAAAAGACCAGAGGAGGCAGAGGCCACAGAGAGAGCAGAGGAGGCAGAGGAGGCAGAGAGACCAGAAAAGGCAGATGCCACAGAGAGACCAGAGGAGGCAGCGGCCACAGTTAGAGCAGCGGAGGCAGACAGACCAAAGGAGGAGGATGCCAAAGAGAGACCAGAGGAGGTAGAGAGTCCAGAGGAGGCAGAGACCACAGAGTGACCAGAGGAGGCAGAGGCTACAGAGATAAAAGAGGAGGCAGAGGAGACAGAGAGACCAGAGGAGGCAGAGGCCACAAAGAATCGAGAGGAGGCATAGGCCACAGAGAGACCAGAGGAGGCAGAGGCCAGAGAGAGACCAGAGGAGGCATAAGTGACAGAGAGACAAGTGGAGGCAGAGGCCACAGAGATTCCAGTAAAGGCAGAGGCCACAGAGAGACAAGAGGAGGCAGAGAAGGCATAGAGACTAGAGGAGGCAGATGCCACAGAGAGACCAGAGGAGGAAGAGGCGACAGAGAGACTAGAGGAGACAGATAAGTCAGAGAGACTAGTGGAGGTAGAGGCCAGAGAGAGAGCAGAGGAGGCAGAGGCCACAGAGAGACGAGTGGAGGCATAGAAGATAGAGAGACCAGAGGAGGCAGAGGCCACAGAGAATCCAGAGGAGGCATAGGCCACAGAGAGACCAGAGGAGGCAGAGTTCACAGAGAGACCAGTGGAGATAGAGAGAGCAGAGGAGGCAGAGAAGGCAGAGAGACCAGTGGAGGCAGGCGACACAGAGAGCAGAGGAGGCAGAGGCCACAGAGAGATCAGACGAGGAAAAGTTCACAGAGAGACCAGAGGAGGCAGAGGCCGCAGAGAGACCAGAGGAGGCATAGGCAACAGAGTAACCAGAGGAGGCAATGGGGCAGAGAGACCAGAGAAGGCAGAGGCCACCGAGAGTTCAGAGGAGGCAACGGGGCAGGAGACTATAGGAAGCAGAGGCCACATAAAGACCAGAGGAGGCAGAGAGTCCAGATGAGTCAGAAGCCACAGAGAGAGCAGAGAGGGCAGAGGAGGCAGAGAGACCAGAGAAGGCAGAGGCAAGAGAGAGACTAGAGGAGGCATAAGTCACAGAGAGACCAGTGGAAGCAGAGGCCACAGAGAGTCCAGTAAAGGCAGAGGCCATAGAAAGACCAGAGGAGGCAGAGGAGGTAGAGAGATCAGAGGAGGCAGAGGCGACAGAGAGACTAGTGGAGGCAGAGGCCAGAGAGAGAGCAGAGGAGGCAGAGGCCACAGAGAGACGAGTGGAGTCAAAGGCCACTGAGAGACCAGTGGAGGCATAGGAGACAGAGAGACCAGAAGAGGCAGAGACCACAGAGAGACCAGAGGAGGCAGAGGACACAGACAGACCAGAGGAGGCAGAGGAGGTAGAGAGACCAGAGGAGGCAGAGGCCACATAGAGACCAGAGGAAGCAGATTAGGCAGAGAGACCAGAGGAGGCAGAGGCCACAGAAAGACCAGAGGAGGCAGAGAGTCTAGAGGAGGCAGAGGCCATAGAGAGACCAGAGGAGGCAGAGGAGGCAGAGAGAACAAAAAAGGCAGATGACACAGAGAGACCAGGGGAGGCAGCGGCCACAGAGAGACCAGAGGAGGCAGAGGAGGCAGAGAGAACAAAAAAGGCAGATGACACAGAGAGACCAGGGGAGGCAGAGGCCACAGAGAGAGCAGAGGAGGCAGACAGACCAAAGGAGGAGGATGCCAAAAAGAGACCAGAGGAGGTAGAGAGTCCAGAGGAGGCAGAGACCACAGAGTGACTAGAGGAGGCAGAGGAGAGAAAGAGACCAGAAGAGTCAGAGGCCACAGACAGACCAGAGGAGGCAGAGGCAATAGAGACACTAGTGGAGGCAGAGAGACTAGAGAGGCTAGAGGAGGCAGAGGCCACAGAGAGACCAGAGGAGGCAGAGGAGATATATAGCGCAGAAGAGGCAAAGGCCACAGTTAGACCATAGGGGGAAGAGGCCACCGAGAGTTCAGAGGAGGCAGAAAGACAGAGAGACCAGAGGAGATAGAGGAATAGAGAGACAAGAGGAGGCAGAGGCCACAGAGGGACCAGAGGAGGCAGAGGCTACAGAGATAAAAGAGGAGGCAGAGGAGACAGAGAGACCAGAGGAGGCAGAGGCCACAAAGAATCGAGAGGAGGCATAGGCCACAGAGAGACCAGAGGAGGCAGAGGCCAGAGAGAGACCAGAGGAGGCATAAGTGACAGAGAGACAAGTGGAGGCAGAGGCCACAGAGATTCCAGTAAAGGCAGAGGCCACAGAGAGACAAGAGGAGGCAGAGAAGGCATAGAGACTAGAGGAGGCAGATGCCACAGAGAGACCAGAGGAGGAAGAGGCGACAGAGAGACTAGAGGAGACAGATAAGTCAGAGAGACTAGTGGAGGTAGAGGCCAGAGAGAGAGCAGAGGAGGCAGAGGCCACAGAGAGACGAGTGGAGGCATAGAAGATAGAGAGACCAGAGGAGGCAGAGGCCACAGAGAATCCAGAGGAGGCATAGGCCACAGAGAGACCAGAGGAGGCAGAGTTCACAGAGAGACCAGTGGAGATAGAGAGAGCAGAGGAGGCAGAGAAGGCAGAGAGACCAGTGGAGGCAGGCGACACAGAGAGACGAGAGGAGGCAGAGGCCACAGAGAGATCAGACGAGGAAAAGTTCACAGAGAGACCAGAGGAGGCAGAGGCCGCAGAGAGACCAGAGGAGGCATAGGCAACAGAGTAACCAGAGGAGGCAATGGGGCAGAGAGACCAGAGAAGGCAGAGGCCACCGAGAGTTCAGAGGAGGCAACGGGGCAGGGAGACTATAGGAAGCAGAGGCCACATAAAGACCAGAGGAGGCAGAGAGTCCAGATGAGTCAGAAGCCACAGAGAGAGCAGAGAGGGCAGAGGAGGCAGAGAGACCAGAGAAGGCAGAGGCAAGAGAGAGACTAGAGGAGGCATAAGTCACAGAGAGACCAGTGGAAGCAGAGGCCACAGAGAGTCCAGTAAAGGCAGAGGCCATAGAAAGACCAGAGGAGGCAGAGGAGGTAGAGAGATCAGAGGAGGCAGAGGCGACAGAGAGACTAGTGGAGGCAGAGGCCAGAGAGAGAGCAGAGGAGGCAGAGGCCACAGAGAGACGAGTGGAGTCAAAGGCCACTGAGAGACCAGTGGAGGCATAGGAGACAGAGAGACCAGAAGAGGCAGAGACCACAGAGAGACCAGAGGAGGCAGAGGACACAGACAGACCAGAGGAGGCAGAGGAGGTAGAGAGACCAGAGGAGGCAGAGGCCACATAGAGACCAGAGGAAGCAGATTAGGCAGAGAGACCAGAGGAGGCAGAGGCCACAGAAAGACCAGAGGAGGCAGAGAGTCTAGAGGAGGCAGAGGCCATAGAGAGACCAGAGGAGGCAGAGGAGGCAGAGAGAACAAAAAAGGCAGATGACACAGAGAGACCAGGGGAGGCAGCGGCCACAGAGATATCAGAGAAGGCAGAGGCCACAGAGAGACCAGAGGAGGCAGAGGCCAGAGAGAGACCAGAGGAGGCATATGTCACAGAGAGACCAGTGGAGGCAGAGGCGACAGAGAGACTAGAGGAGACAGATAAGTCAGAGAGACTAGTGGAGGCAGAGGCCAGAGGCAGAGGCCAGAGTCCCTCCCTCACAGGCGGCATTAGGTCACGACCTATTAGATTCACTGGACACAACTCAGACAACAGAAAGCTGTGTGTAGTGGACACTGATGGATCAGGTAAATGCCAGATTACAGATAGAGGTTTTGTGAATGGTTCTTTAACAATCTGTCCACTTGCACTAATGGAGTGAGTTGTTTTGCCATTTAATGCAGTTTGAATTTGGTCTTTTCTGATCAGAGATTTTGTGGCCCCAGAGTCAACCATAAATGACAGAGTTTTTCCATTGATGTCACATTTTATTACCGGTAATTTTTCACACACCGATGTTGTTAACTTAGCATAGGTACCTTTAAACATTTCAGCTTTTTTTTCATTTCAAGTTTCTTAATGGTTTCTGTCACTAAAGCAAGCAGTGGATCAGTTGCAAGCGCGCCTTCATTGCTTGTGAGCAGTGCGGTGTTGTGTGCATCATCAGTGACAGGTGTGGTGTCCTTTTCGTGTGTTATACTCATCTCATTTTGCAGGCGAAGTCCTCGGTTCCTCATCATCACCAGCCAGTCAGTTGGGGTCACTCAGAGCAGTGTCAGAGCGTTGGTCAGCTCGGTCTCTTCTTTCTTGGGACAGTTGTCAGCCCAGTGGCCTGGTTCAGCGCAAATGAAACACAGTTGAGACTTTCTGCGTCGCTCAACCTCGTCTCTGTCTGGACGTCCCACGACCTCTTCCTCTTAGTCGCCTCTACCTCTGTTGAAATGTGATGGTTGGGCAAAGGTCATCTTTGCAAAAGTGGAGACTAATTTTGCATCCACTTTTCTTTTGTATTGGCACATCTGATTTCTGCGTCCTGGGCGTAGCGGTGAATTTCTTGGACACGGTTTGTGTCCCATGAGCCCACCATTTTGTCTGTCATAATTTAACAATGTCTTTTCCAAGGCCGTTTTTAACATCATTTTGAACAGTTCTTCAAATGTACTGGTGTGTTGTTCAGCTGTCCAGGCAGTGGCAGCCTGGCCACTGTGTTGAATGCAATGTTGGCGTGCTCTAGCGGCAAAAGACATGACTGATTCATCTTCTCCACGTCTTAGTGACATCAAAACGCTCATGTCCATGCGGGCTGGGAACTGCTGGGTCAGAGCGGTGACAATGGCGTTCACGTATCTGGCATAGTCAGTGTTGTCGTCCCATTGGATTGTGGGAAGAGAATTCATGCCGCCATGGTCTTCAACCGCTGCTTGAATTTTTGAGTAATCTTCTAAGTTGCAGATTGTTCTCAGAATACCAGGGATCTCTGCACCGGTGGGCCTGTGCACTTGACAGAACAGTTTGAATTTTTGGCTCAATGTGGCGCCTCCTCTGTTAATAGGAGGTATATTGTCTTTCATTAATTGAGTCCATCTTGAGGGGTCTGGTGAGCGATACATAAGCACAGACGCAGGGTGTTCAGCCAGTCGTCTTTGGCGTTGTACTTTCATCGGTTTCATTGTCTGGGGATGGTGGTGGTGGAGCTGGATTTGGAAATTCAATCATAGGAGCTTGAAACACAGCCCCATAAGGTGTCTTGCTTCGTGTGAGACGGGACAGGAAGGAGAAAGATTTGTCTGATGAAAGTTCAGTTGTGAAGGGGTTGTTAGAGTTCTTAGGACTGGTGGCAGAGTCATATGAAGGAGGTTTGGTGACAGGACTTGACAGTCCAGTGTTCATCAGGGTGTTTGTTTCAGCCTGGGTGGTCAGATCTGGGTACAGTTGAGCAGCTGTTGCAGAAGCTGCATGTGTCTGAGCCGCTTGTCTCTGCCTCTGGAGCCCTCCCTTTCTTCACTGTGGAGATGTGCAGCAGCGAGAGCGGTGACGCCATCGCCTTCACTCATGAGTGCCGGACCAACAGGCTGGGTCAGACTCGGAAAACAAGAGGACATCGCATTAGTTATGTTATCAGTTGCTTTATAACCTGTGCTTTGAAATGGCCCCTTTACTGTATCTAAGTGTTTTAAATTTCTTTCCCTATTTTCTTTTTCTTTCTGTTTCTTTGCTTCAACTGCTTTTTCCCACATCTCTAAACATTCATAATGTCTTTTAATCTCCTTTATTTGCTTGGGTTTACTGATTTTTGGGCATAAGTCTCTTTTCTGCATCTTGTATTCTATTGCGTAATGCAGTCAAACTACTTTCACTCATTCGTCCATTAAAACCATACAACTTCCATTCATCCATTTTATCACAACTCCCTGGCAGGTTTCTATCATATATATCACATTGAATTCACAGAAGTCCTTTGCAGGACTGTTTTTACTTGTATTGGATCCCATATTTCAGATTAATTAAATACTCCAGTATTTAAGGTTCAGACAGATTATAGAGAAACTTTAGAACTACTAAAACCAACACAAACTAACAAAAACAACACAAAACAACAACACAAGACTAACAAAAACTAAAAACAACTAAAAACAACTAAAAACAACTAAAAACAACTAAAAACCCTTTCAGAAATTATTATTACTCATTTTATGGCAATCCTGCTCAGTCAATCCTGACTTATGGTAATAACAATAGACCGTTCAGGTCAGGGCTTCTAGAAAACCCTTTCAGAAATTACTGTCGAATGGCAATTCTGCTCAGTCAATCCAGACTCAAATCAACAATAATAGACCTTCCCAGTCAGGGTTTCTAATACAGATACAAAACCTTTTAAAATTATTATGTGGCAATCCAGCCGTATTAATAATTTTAGGACCATCCGGTCTCGGTTTTCAGATTAGGACAATCCAGTCCAGACATAAAACAAAAGAAAAACTTTTCACAAAGCCTATTCAGAAATTATTATTACTCATTTTATGGCAATCCTGCTCAGTCAATCCTGACTTATGGTAACAATAATAGACCATTCCTGGTCTAGGCTTTGTTACAGTCAAAAATCACCTTTAGACACTGTTACAAAATGTTTTCTCTTAATTTATAAATTTGTAATAATTTTACCGTTTAGAGGTTATTTGAGTACGTTGGATCGAGAGATGACGATTGGAGGGTCGGCATCGGACAATCCTCCTGTCCAGAAGAAAATTTGGGGAAGAGGAGACCTCTTGGAGCGGTCTGGTTGATCAAACCCTTGTCCTTCAGCCGGGTCCAGCCGTCAATCTTCGATCCCATTTCTGACACCAAGAATTGTGGTTGAAAAAATAAATATATTATTGTGGAATAAGTTTGAGAGAAAACAACAGATGTCTTTTGGTGATTTATTTAAGGAAAAAGAAAAAGAATTCAGAGACATCTTTTGCAAAAGGAGGAATGGAAAATACAACTCTGTCTGTGTACAGAGTTGCATGAACAGTCCCAATGTTAACTAGGCGGGCTTAGAATTTATACTGAAATCACAGCAGATAAGAAAATGAAACACTGGCTCTCAGGAGTGAGCCATCTAACATGAAAGACAATTTTATCAGTTTGAAAACAGTACAGATGGTGCGCACATCATTATGCTGCGGTCAAGGACAGCACAGAGCATGTGAAAGAGGAAAATATGATTTTCCCATTACAAGTGCTTCCCCCATTCCTCCATTTTATTTTTCAATAACTTCAAAACTCAATAAAATAATCCACAGTTGTAATAATCCTACTTCTCACATACTTCAGGTTTAACAGGGTCCTCGATGCCCACAACAGCGATGAAGGTGAGTTCATTGACGATCACTGTCCCAGTCCAGCTCTGGTTCACCTGCAAGGAAGTCCTTGTAGGCAAGACAGATGGTCCTCAAGCCATTACTGTGACAATATATTCATCCCATCCTCTGCAGGAGTAGACACCTCCATCTGAGACTCTGACACGAGCTGAGTTTTCTTTCATTGTTTCCTCTGAGAGTCAGAGTCTGAGTTTTGTCTGAACCATTCATAAGTTCCTTTAAAGCCCTGGACTTCACAGCTCAGAGTCACACTGCTCTGTTCTGGGATGGTGTCACTGGAGGTTTTCAGATGGACTCTGCGTGTCTTTGCTGAAAATACAACAGAATTAGAAATGCAAGAAAATGGTTACATTTACTAAGTTTAATGTAGGACATTGTGAAAGAAGTATTATTGTTTGTTTGTTTTTGTGAATAAAAGAACAGCTGAAAAATAATCTATTGGTCCCACATGAGTAAAAAAATAAATAACTGAAATGAACATTTGCCAAAATAATGTCTCTTTGTTAAAGTGGAGAGATCTGTGAACAGTGTGAAAGCAACACTGAGTCTCTGAGATATAAAGACTGTTCAGGACCCTCCAGAGTCACATGATCACCTGTGTTCACAAAACTGAAATAAAGAAGAACCACAAACATTGAATGAATAAACAAAGAAATACACATGTTTACATTAAAGGTGTGTAGTTTAAACCATATTTACATTTATCATGGCAGTAAAGTTCAAACGTGTTCCTCAAAGCACCAACCCAGTATGACACAGAACTCTGAAGTACAGTTTACTGTAGTGTTGACCATTTCTTTTAACGTCAAAGACACTCATAACACTATAATATAGTCTCTGTGAGTGACTTTAGTCAGACTAAAGACAACTACAGATAGAAATATCAAAAGTAAAAGTTAAACAACTCACTTTGCACTTTCTTCTCTCTGCTCCACAGTGTTGTGAGATCTGGAGCCCTTTCTCCTCTACATCTGTAGTGTCCACTGTCAGACTCAGTAACTCTGGAGATTGTATATTCTCTTGTTGTTTGATGTAGGACTGAACCGGTCCTGCTCCACTGATACGTCCACTCAGCGTTTCCTCTGTCCTCAATCTCACATCTGAGAGTGACACTGTCTCCAAAAAGATCTCAGATCAGTTTGGTGACACTGTCGGTACTGTATAAAAAAGGAAAAATACATCATAAAAAGTGTATATTTTTGTAAATATCATAATAATAACTATAGTGAAATAATTTATAATTAAATACATTTGTTACCGTTTATTTTTTTCCAAATATATTGTTGGAATTCAAAAACAAAAAAGTTTGCTCTCTCTCTTTAAAAGTTAAAAATATATCAAAAATATAAAATGATATATTCCATGTAATGTAAACTTATTGACTTTAAATGTAACAAATATTTCCAATGTTTGAGCTTTAAACAAACTCTTTCATTTTCTGAACTATGCATTTACTTTTTTAAATAAATATAAATGTAATTCTTTGCAAATAAATTGTTGGAATTCAATACAACACAAACACAAATGGGCTAAAGCACTAAAAGAAAATATATTAAATATAATAATAATAATTATACTTTTAAGCTTTAAACACCTTAATTTGTTCCAAGAACCACTTTTTGTTACAGTGACTTTTATTTTTATTTCAGATCTAGTTTTAAAAACATAACTGTACTCACCAGTTTCTAAAACAGTGACAGTGTTACTTTCAGATGTGTCGATATATTCATCCCATCCTCTGCAGGAGGAGACACCTCCATCTGAGACTCTGACAAGAGCTGAGTTTTCTTTTCTTCTCTCTCTCTGAGAGTCAGAGTCTGAGTTTTGTCTGGTCCATTCATAAGTTCCTTTAAAGCCCTGGACTTCACAGCTCAGAGTCACACTGCTCTGTTCTGGGATGGTGTCACTGGATTTTTTCAGATGGACTCGTGTCTTTGCTGAGGAGAGAACAATATTAGAAAAACACAGTCAGTGAACCACAAAGATGAACGTAGACTTCTGCAGACTGGAAATGGTGATAGTTTTTAGATTTATTTGTTGTTGGAGAAAAAGCTGCTCTTAAAATGTTTTAAACCTCTCAGAAACATGTCAAAGGTTTGATGTGTTTAAAATACTGACCTGTTACCTTCAGTTCTTTCTTTGTGGACTGTTGTTCCCAAGAGGAAAAACAAAAATAAGAACCCTGATCTGAGGTTGTCACTGAAGAGATCATCAGTTCGACTGGGGCAGTACGTTGTATCCAAAGGTGTGTGTCCTCAGTCACAAGTGATCCATCTTTGTAAAAGTACAAATTTCCTTGACTATCTTGAACACAACGCAGAGTCACATTGTCACCTGTGTAAACAAAAGTAAAGTTAACAAAATGAAACTGCTTTAGAATAATACACATACAATGATAAACACAAAAGAAACATGTCAGAGTTTTTCATTAAAGGCAACAGTTCAAGGCAGTTTGTTTCAACATCATTACATTTATTAACACCAGATGCAGTGTAGAGTGAGAGTGTATTTCCTCAAAGCACCAACACAGTTTGGCCCAGGACTCTGAATTATAATTGACTGTAGTGTTGACAGTTTCTCAAGTCTTCATGTCAAAGATGTAAAATTAAGCCCTGTGTTTTAAGAACAGACTAAAGACAAGTGTGGATAAGTGCTACACAAGTCCTCACGACACCATCCAGTGCAACAAAGAGATTCCAACCAGTGACATTTTTACTTTAAACACTGTCACAGGCAACAATATAAGTCACAAACACAGTGAGTGTATTTCTTGACGTCATAATGGGCCCAGGTGTCATATCCCTGTCCTATAGAGTTTAGATGTTGACCTGTTTAAAGTCAAAGTGTTGTAAACTCACAGATGAGCCCCAGAGTCCAGACCAGAGAGGGTCCCATCCTCACATCCAGCGCTCGTCACTCTGCCTCTGACAAACTCCAGCTCATTACAGGCTTCATCTACAGCACTCACAGAGGAAGAGGAGGGTACCTTTGATGAAGATATGTTTAACTGGTCTGCACTTCCTTTTTCACACTTACCTCACACAGACACTGAACCACAGCTTTCACACTTTGAGACTTTTCTCACAGTCGACCCATCATGCAACACCTGTTTAGAATAAAATAAAAATAGAATACATTTTAAATAATCATTAAACTATATGCATCACATGTAAGTCGGCAGTTAGCAGTAGAAGTGACACCTGTAGCACTAAAATATTGTAAACAACTAAATACAGTCTGATCATTGTGTGGCAGGGAGAGAGAGAGAGAGATGATGATGGTCAAATTAGGAGGGTTGCTTGTGCACACAAGCACGTGCTTGTCTAATGGTAGACCTACAATTTATCCTATAGGCTATACTACGTTACTTGGTCCAACTACGCCACCTCAGGAATTTCACCTGAAGAATCAGATTGCTTATCCCCTTTAAGGCACGCATAGGTTCTCCACCGAACATAGGCTACGACAGCCACGTTACATTGAGTCAAGCTTTATTTTTACAATGGCACAATAATAATTAAATTGTTCACTCTACACCAATAAAAACATTTACCACAACACACACACGCGCACACACACACACACACAAACGCACACGCACACACAGATAACCACCGTATTTGTTAAAAGTACCCAACAACCCGTCGCCAATACAAAATAGTCCAATAGCAGCGGTTGTTTTGATACAAAAACACAAACAAAAGACGCAAACTGACCACGACCATAAACAATAAGAAAGAGAAGAGGCAAAGCAGCAGAGTCGACGCCTAGTGCCGCTGTTCCAGCTGAGCAATTAAATGTATCCGGCCAAACCGCTTCAAGTCATCCAGCCTATAGGAAATATTACGGAGTTATGGTTCAGCCCCAAAACCCATCCAAGCAATCTATCCCCCCATGTGTATGACCTACCGCTTTGACGTGCACAATTGCGTAGGCTTTTGTCCAACTCACGGTACCGGCAATTGTAATAAGAGAGCGGTCCACTTCACAGGACCGCGGAGGGGAGCCCCATCAAATTGACGATGAGAGGGGAGACGGAGAACACAGCCGCACAGCAAAACTACGAAAAGAATCCCAATTAATGTTTTAACCCTCATAACCCACCGGCAACAACGCGCCGCTTACCGTGTTCAAGGATGGCCAACAGTCAAGCCGCGAGCTGGGAAAAGATACAGCGCAGGGCCTCCAGATACAGCGGCACTACAGAATGTTGTAAATTAGTAACCGAGGCTTGCGTGTTAAACTTACAGATTTAGTATTACTACCTGTGATGACGGATGAAACCAGGTGACCCGGAAATGCGTGAGGTCAAAGGGAGCGCAAGGAGACGAGCGCTTTATAGTCTGCCAACCAGCGCTGGAGCGGCAGGTAAGAATATTACCCGCCAGCGAAATAAACTACGAGTTAAAACCCCACTATACCCCGTCCTGCTACATTCGTTATATGAACCTGTTGATCTTTACTCCGTTAGATATATTGAGTACTAAGAAAAACATTGAAGATCAGTGTAAGAACTAAAGGAAATAGATGTGTTACTTCTTCTTGACTCTAAAATGACACTGAGACAAAGAAGGAGCAACTATGAACTGTATTGTCGTCTTGAAGCTGAAGGAGAGATAACATCATTCTTGTTCAGAAACGTGTTAGATACTTCTCTTTGTGGTTATTGTTCTGTAGAGGTTTATAATTGTTTGTGTGTTTGTCAGAACTGAAGCTACAGTACAGCTCACAGAGGAGTGAGATAAAGTGTGTCATTGAACGTCATAGAAATGTGTGGCTTTTGACCTAAAAATGAAACAAGTGCAGTGACACACTTTAAAAACTGAATGTGCTGGGGTTCAAGGAGCAGTGTTGTCGTCCTGGGCCTGATCCTCTCTGTTAGTGTTCATCCATGAGTTAAAGTCAGATCCTGGTTCATTCTGGTTTCTGACTGAACTCTATAGTCTCCAGATCTGTGAACAGTTTGAAGGGAGAAAACACTCACAGCTGAGCAGCTCCAGGAGAATCGCGCTCACGAGATGCTGTGCGCATTTCCTGCCAAGGTGGAGCGGAGCTACAGGTGACAGCTGAAGCTAAGGTTAGGAGATGGTGAAACAGTTTATTTTGTTGCTTTAATGGAGGTTTCAAAATTCCCTTTCTTTCATTTCCAGTGCGGACACAAACTCCTGTCCATCAGTTTAATCATCTATAAGTCTAATCAGCACAATCAGCAAATATAATAACTACATAATCATTTAAAACCTATAGTAAATCATCAATTCATTGTAATCCATGTAAAGCTCTGCTGCAGTGCCTTATAGTGTCTTGGTGGGACTCTTGAATATTTGTAGCAGTGGTGGTCAAACCAAGGCCCAAGGACCCAATACTGGCTGTTCAATCTGCCAAGCATTAACTACTAATTTAATAATAATTAAAGACAGCAGATATTATATTGACATTAACAATTAATTGAGTTTTAGAGTTTTTCACTGGAGTCTCCTCAAAGGCCATATGTCTGATATTCCAAGAAACTGAACTCAAAGTCAGCCGCTTCTTTTCTACCGAGCCAAATACAAACCAGCCAAGTTACAGACTTTTATTTCTAGTTTGTTCACCCTGCTGTAGGGTGTTACTGTTCAGTAAAATTATTTTGTGTAGCAGCTGACGATCTTTAAAATATACAACATTTATTCACTGTTTTAATAAATCTGCTTGCACCAATAAATACAAACAATTCAAGCTGCAGTGAGTCCAACTGAAGGGCATTTAAAGTCACTCTACCTCAAATTTAACAACAAACCTTAACACACATCACAGATTAAGCAAGACTCTAGCTCAACTCAACACAAAGATTGTTTTTTCACGTCACAATCTGTTCGAATAATAATCTGAATACTTTACCGGACACAGTTACAAGTTTAGTCACATTTATCGATCCGCTCTGAAGACCGACACTGGTATTCTCCGCTCATCATGCAATGGTAAGTGTTTATCCGGTGTAGAAATGAGACACATTTGGATTATTTCTCAACTCAACATCTAAAATACAAAGGAAGAAGAAACAAAGATGAATATCGACAGAAAATAAAGGTGCATTACCTTCAGCATGTCCAATGAAGACAAGGATATTCAGCACTGAAAATCAGAAATGTCAATATATAAGCAATCAAAGAAACTTAATATACAGCAACATTCTCACATTTTAATAGAAAAACCAAAGACAAAATGTGTGTCATTTTATAACGGCAAAAGTGAGAGCTCTGAATTAAAGAAGGTATGTTTAAAAGCTGGTGTTTCTTCTTTTTCAACTTGTTACTTTCTTATTTATTAAGACAAAACTTGCAAAACCTTCACTGGCACACTTTCTAACACATATACAGTAAATATAATAAAATATATGCCTTTGTAGTTTATAGATATTGGTAATGTTTTAAAAAGGTGTGTCAGTAAAGTTTTTACAGTGCATGATCACATGTCACAGATTGATCTCCTCTTTACAAGGGTTTACATAAGGATTAGAAAACATTAATGTATAAAGTTATTTAGAGGTAGTCCTTAAGAAAAGTGAAAGCAAATTTTATATATAACACTGGTTAATGGTTTACAACCCATTAAGAACTTAATGGGTTGGGTAATGAATGTACAGTAAATTTTAATCTTAGAAGCTAAATAACTTATTGCTTTACAATTGGATTAACACATTTATAAGGTATTTGCAGTGTGAAAATAATAATTTGTTAATACATTGTAAATATCTTATTTTCAGACTATATTCCAAAGCAGGAGTTTCAAACACTTTTAGTTCAGGAAACACAATCTGAAGTGGACCAGTAAAAGAATAGAATAAAAACCTATAAATAACAACAACTCCTTGTTATTCTTTGGTCTAAAGTGCAAAGAGGTACAATTACATTATAATGTCAGTGATCTCATTAATCACAGACCAAAAAGGTTAATGTTGGCTGTCGAGAGATTGTCTTTTGTCCATGTGGAGCTACCGTAGTTCATCATGTGTGTGTTTTCACAAACTCATTCTCACCATAGACATACATAAGAAAGGCTAGATGTCTCACGGCGCAGTCTCTGACGGCATCACCGGCGGCCATCTTGAAACAGGCAAGCTTCCTATCGGACTCCATGGTACCTGATGTAAGGTGAGTGATCTGCACGAACATAAATAATTTTATCTCGCTGAAATCTTGACGGATTTACAAAATGTTTGATTTCTTACAAACGCGTTAATAATGTGGCTATAATTCTGGATGCGTGAACATGTTGAAATTGCAGCTTTTCTTTTCGAAAGACGACTTAATCGTGCAGCATAGTTGTGTATCACGGCTAACGTTACTTGTGCAAGTTATCAAGGCTGAGACCACCATCGAGCTGTTCAGTTATAGTTTTACTGACACCAATAACGATTTTATGACAACCAATTTTTTTATCTATATTACAGTCATTGTGAATGTGGTTGTAGTTATTAGCTGGCTTTGAATGAGACCTAACGTTAGTAGTTACAGTTGAGCTGCTACCCAGCAATTTTACATCAGTGGGAGAGGCAGAATTGCTCTTTCTTTTCAATGTAACTTAAGTTGCACATGATTTCCAATCGGTTTGGTTTGTTAAAAACATCTTATTATTTTTATTTTTGTAAAATGTGTTTTCTGAAGACATGCACAATAACCTAACCCTAAGACATACACAGTACCTGGAAGTGTCACAAACCATTTTGAGTATATAGAAAAATGCCTGTATTTGTATCTGTTTGCCGAATTTATCACCACTGATACAGTCTGAACTGTATGATAATGTCATGCAACTTAATTTATATGGAAAGATCATTCAGGGGTGGCTAGTTCAGTTCTAGTTTTTTTAAGCATAAAACATTTTTAAAGCATGTATTTAATATCTGTATACTATACTCCATATATATATATATATATTTTAAGGTGGCTGGAATAACAATCCTAATGCCAGCCAGTTCAAGTACATCTTCAGGAAGCTGATGGCCCGGTGTGGGGTTGTTAAACCATGCAGGCAATGTGACAGCACAGGATGACACAGAGTCCCTCCCAGCTGTCATTGTCACCTCAAATGAAGACAGAGTTTTAAAGACTCACAGAGGAACCCTAGAGCCCAAACTGAAGAGAGTCATCCTCAAATCTGCACTTGTTTGCATTAAAAAAATCTCATGTATTGTTTATTTTTCCTAGCAAACTTAATTTTTTAGCATTTGTGACATGTTTGTACTTTGGGTACAGCTGTGAACATTGAACATTACATTGAAAAGAGTGCGCTACATTGGTCGACACTGGCGTGTCATAAATGCTCCAGGAAGATTAATATCTGCTGAATGTGTCTTTTATTACAGAATAACTGCAACAGAGAAAATGGAGGCAACGTGAAACCCAATAAATTCTGTCAATTCAATAATGTAATGTTTTACAAAGCAGAGATAAATGCAGTATGTGGCTAAGCTAATGCTAAGCTAACTAACTACAGTTTGATATTTTTAAATAAAAAGAAGCAGGGGAGGTCCTCAGCTGCTTTTGGGAGAAAGTGAAATCTGATACAGGGATGGAAAAAAGAAAATTTTCTATCGTTTTAAATCCAGGTAACTGCTATTTCTATTTTGTCCACTGTGGTCGCAGTGTTTTAGTAATAGTAGAGAACACAACACAACACTGACTCCCAGGACTGAACAGCAGAGGGCAGCAGTGCACCATCTGGTCCCATAAATGGTAAGTTTGTTTTATTCTTTTGTCTTTTGCTGTAAAAATAACTCTGTGACAGAGAAAAGTAGACACAAGGTGTAAAATTCTGCAAAAAATGACCACTTTCTATTTATTCTCTGAGGAGAATGGGAAACCTGTCTGTTTTTATCTGTAGCCGAAAGGTCAGCGAAAGTGCATAAAGGCTCCTTCGTTAAATACGTTTATGCTAGCAAAACATTAGCTTCAAAGATATATTGTGAGAATCATAGACATACATAAGAAAGGCTAGATGTCTCGTCCGCGCTGTTGGCCAATGGAGGTTGACGTCCGCAACTGGCGGCCATCTTGTCACAGGCAGCTTGCTCACTCGTAACATTGTGTTTTAATGGTGCATGTACTTTTTAAATAACCATAACTTGCTAAATTTTCTACCGATTTTTAAACAGTTTAGTTTTTTATAAACGTCAAAGATATACTTATGACACTGCATACACTTTTATAATGTTATTATAATAAGATAATTTGAATTATTACGTTTATTTTAACTTCTTGAGGATTGGGCCATTTACTAGGCTTTTCCCCTTGACATTGCACTGCGCCTACTTCAGAGATCACTGTTCCCAGCCATTTTTGCCTACCATCAAATGCCTGACCTCTTTAGAAAACTGAGACCCTGTAGTTTCTTAGGAAAGAATCAGAATAATTATGTGAAGTACTTGCACAGAGTTATAGAGGCTAGAATATTGTTTTTCTTTCTGCTGGATAACAAGCATCTCAACTGACCACATTTCAGCTTCTAGGTCTCTTGATATGACTTTAGAAACACAACTGAGCCCAAGCACCAGGTCTTGTAAAGCTGTGTACAAAAGCAGATCAATATATAATGAAATATGAGTACTTTAGACCACTGATTTGCCACGGTATGCTCATGCGTTTTGTAAAATGCCCTATCAAAACTCCCATAGGACTTTTGGTTACCCAAAAGATAGACATGCATAATAAAGGCTTACTGTGTGGTAACCTCTTGGTAACACTCTGAAGTTTCTTGTAGACTATTTGGATTGTATATCAGGGTTCTGATATAGAATTACTACACAAAATATGGAATAATTACACAAAAGTCTATTTATTTATTTGTTGCAGAGGACATATCTACAGCTGACAGGCTTGTAAAGGTGACAATGACAGCTGGGAGGGACTCTGTGTCATCCTGTGCTGTCACATTGCCTGCATGGTTTAACAACCCCACACCGGGCCATCAGCTTCCTGAAGATGTACTTGAACTGGCTGGCATTAGGATTGTTATTCCAGCCACCTTAAAATATATATATATATATATATATATGGAGTATAGTATACAGATATTAAATACATGCTTTAAAAATGTTTTATGCTTAAAAAAAAAAACTAGAACTGAACTAGCCACCCCTGAATGATCTTTCCATATAAATTAAGTTGCATGACATTATCATACAGTTCGGACTGTATCAGTGGTGATAAATTCGGCAAACAGATACAAATACAGGCATTTTTCTATATACTCAAAATGGTTTGTGACACTTCCAGGTACTGTGTATGTCTTAGGGTTAGGGTTATTGTGCATGTCTTCAGAAAACACATTTTACAAAAAATAAAAATAATAAGATGTTTTTAACAAACCAAACCGATTGGAAATCATGTGCAACTTAAGTTACATTGAAAAGAAAGAGCAATTCTGCCTCTCCCACTGATGTAAAATTGCTGGGTAGCAGCTCAACTGTAACTACTAACGTTAGGTCTCATTCAAAGCCAGCTAATAACTACAACCACATTCACAATGACTGTAATATAGATAAAAAAATTGGTTGTCATAAAATCGTTATTGGTGTCAGTAAAACTATAACTGAACAGCTCGATGGTGGTCTCAGCCTTGATAACTTGCACAAGTAACGTTAGCCGTGATACACAACTATGCTGCACGATTAAGTCGTTTCGAAAAGAAAAGCTGCAATTTCAACATGTTCACGCATCCAGAATTATAGCCACATTATTAACGCGTTTGTAAGAAATCAAACATTTTGTAAATCCGTCAAGATTTCAGCGAGATAAAAGTATTTATGTTCGTGCAGATCACTCACCTTACATCAGGTACCATGGAGTCCGATAGGAAGCTTGCCTGTTTCAAGATGGCCGCGGTGATGCCGTCAGAGAC
Organism: Neodontobutis hainanensis; assembly: GCA_024349245.1. Classification (NCBI taxonomy): domain Eukaryota; kingdom Metazoa; phylum Chordata; class Actinopteri; order Gobiiformes; family Odontobutidae; genus Neodontobutis; species Neodontobutis hainanensis. The sequence goes on along the minus strand of JALDNG010003573.1, from coordinate 4,608 downwards.
TGCGCCGTGAGACATCTAGCCTTTCTTATGTATGTCTATGGTGAGAATGAGTTTGTGAAAACACACACATGATGAACTACGGTAGCTCCACATGGACAAAAGACAATCTCTCGACAGCCAACATTAACCTTTTGGTCTGTGATTAATGAGATCACTGACATTATAATGTAATTGTACCTCTTTGCACTTTAGACCAAAGAATAACAAGGAGTTGTTGTTATTTATAGGTTTTTATTCTATTCTTTTACTGGTCCACTTCAGATTGTGTTTCCTGAACTAAAAAGTGTTTGAAACTCCTGCTTTGGAATATAGTCTGAAAATAAGATATTTACAATGTATTAACAAATTATTATTTTCACACTGCAAATACCTTATAAATGTGTTAATCCAATTGTAAAGCAATAAGTTATTTAGCTTCTAAGATTAAAATTTACTGTACATTCATTAATAAAAGGTTCTTAATGGGTTGTAAACCATTAACCAGTGTTATATATAAAATTTGCTTTCACTTTTCTTAAGGACTACCTCTAGATAACTTTATACATTAATGTTTTCTAATCCTTATGTAAACCCTTGTAAAGAGGAGATCAATCTGTGACATGTGATCATGCACTGTAAAAACTTTACTGACACACCTTTTAAAACATTACCAATATCTATAAACTACAAAGGCATATATTTTATTATATTTACTGTATATGTGTTAGAAAGTGTGCCAGTGAAGGTTTTGCAAGTTTTGTCTTAATAAATAAGAAAGTAACAAGTTGAAAAAAGAAGAAACACCAGCTTTTAAACATACCTTCTTTAATTCAGAGCTCTCACTTTTGCCGTTATAAAATGACACACATTTTGTCTTTGGTTTTTCTATTAAAATGTGAGAATGTTGCTGTATATTAAGTTTCTTTGATTGCTTATATATTGACATTTCTGATTTTCAGTGCTGAATATCCTTGTCTTCATTGGACATGCTGAAGGTAATGCACCTTTATTTTCTGTCGATATTCATCTTTGTTTCTTCTTCCTTTGTATTTTAGATGTTGAGTTGAGAAATAATCCAAATGTGTCTCATTTCTACACCGGATAAACACTTACCATTGCATGATGAGCGGAGAATACCAGTGTCGGTCTTCAGAGCGGATCAATAAATGTGACTAAACTTGTAACTGTGTCCGGTAAAGTATTCAGATTATTATTCGAACAGATTGTGACGTGAAAAAAACAATCTTTGTGTTGAGTTGAGCTAGAGTCTTGCTTAATCTGTGATGTGTGTTAAGGTTTGTTGTTAAATTTGAGGTAGAGTGACTTTAAATGCCCTTCAGTTGGACTCACTGCAGCTTGAATTGTTTGACTTTGAGATAGTGTTTGGACTACCTCCTGGAATTGGGTTTGGACCCCCATCTAAACCTGCAGCACTGGCCGATAGTACTCTGCCAGACCCAATGATATCCTATTGTATTTCACTCTCTAATATCCTGGTGAGAAACCTGAGGAAGCGCAGCTGGAGAGACAAACCCTGGTGTGGGCCCTATCAGATCCTGCTCACGACCCACATGGCTGTGAAGGTCGCAGAAAGAGCCCTTGGATCCATGCACAACCCTGCAAGAAGATTCCTCCACCTGACCAGCTTGTCAACTGCTCCCCACTGTCAAAGAGTGGACCCAGTGAATGATCACAAAGTAAGAGGCTTGTCCCGAGAACAAGCTCCTACGTGGGAGATCTGAGGTGAGACCTTAGCTCTACCTCCACCGTTGACTACGTGGGAAGACTGGGGTGAGATTTTCGCCACCTCCTCCGCTGAAACTGCTCTGGTAAACGCAGTTCAACGTTGAGACCAGTGCCGAGAGCTGGTCCCACCTACAATCAAGTTTATGAAAGACTCTGTACCACCTGAAGAAATAGAGCTGGCCGTTTTCAGCAAATTCAACAGCGTAACTATAACATGTGACACACTCATCTGTCCCACAGTTCCTCACATCACTGATAACCAGTTTTATACTGACAAATATATATGTATATATCTTTTTTTTGGGTTCTTTATTGCATTTAAATTTGCTCTAATGATTAATTTTTGAATATCTATTAAACAATTATTACATACTCATGCATGTTAATGTTATGATAACTGCTTAATTTTATTTTATTTGTTACTATCATTTTATTATTGCTATTATTGAACAGATCTTTGAACATTAGAAATGGGCGGTGTTTGGAAAACATGGTTAACTAAACTCGCAGGCATACTTTTAGTGGTTATTATCCTTCTTTTCCTTGTCTCCTGCTGCATTATTCCGCTCATCCGAAGATTAGTGACTTCTCATTTTAACCTGCAACTAGCTAAACTCTATGTTGAATTGCCTCAACAGGACAAAGACCACAACCCAGACACCTCTGCTCTTGATTGTGACTCTGTTAATTCTGTTTTATTTGCTCATCTATTTGAAGAAAACTAAGTATGACTAAGTATGTTCCTATGTCTGTGTAATCCACATGTAATTTTCTTTTGAAATAGTAATTGTGAAATATAGTCACCAAAGCAATCACAGCTAATCAACTTTTGAACCTGATAATTTTAATTTTTGTTATTTTAGACACGTTAAGGCTAAAATTGTGTACTTACATGTGGTGTTTTTAAATTTTTCACTAATGCTTTCTTTGAGGTAAAGTCTTTTGATTTGAAGGTTTTTAAGTTTTACAAACTGATTTGTTTTGTGAATATTTTTCATCTAATGCTTATGTTTAACCCTAGTGAGTTACGCCGCCTGTGAGGGAGGGGCTGTGGTGTTCTTTTCCCAGCGTTAGGTCAGCTACTGATAGTATGAAATGTTTCTACTTGATTTAGTCAGCCCTCGGCTGGGTTTTTCGGCACCACAACTGTAGTACAACTTACAAAGCTTAGGTTAATTTGATTTATGTTTTGTATCCTAATTGAGTTTTGATTGATTTTGGTTGATCAATTGTGTTTGATCAAAAGGAGGGAATTGTAATGGGAAAATCATATTTTCCTCTTTCACATGCTCTGTGCTGTCCTTGACCGCAGCATAATGATGTGCGCACCATCTGTACTGTTTTCAAACTGATAAAATTGTCTTTCATGTTAGATGGCTCACCCCTGAGAGCCAGTGTTTCATTTTCTTATCTGCTGTGATTTCAGTATAAATTCTAAGCCCGCCTAGTTAACATTGGGACTGTTCATGCAACTCTGTACACAGACAGAGTTGTATTTTCCATTCCTCCTTTTGCAAAAGATGTCTCTGAATTCTTTTTCTTTTTCCTTAAATAAATCACCAAAAGACATCTGTTGTTTTCTCTCAAACTTATTCCACAATAATATATTTATTTTTTCAACCAGACGCTTTACATATCAATTATGGCATACAACAAATGACAGTTTTAGTGAAAGTAAATCAAAAGAAAAATATGGGGAGTCAGAGGCACTAGGACCCAGTGTGGCCTTTGAGTTGAGGCAGCAGATTGTGTACTGAGGCCTAAACACGACACATTCCTGGCTGAAGCCACACTTCACTCAGTCTGTTTGAGAGATGTCTGTACTTTCTTTTCAGCACAGGTTAAATAAAAACTTAATTAATATAATGATGGGAAATACAAAAGAGACTGTAACTGAGAATTAATTAATGTTTAATCTATGTAGGCCACTAATTATGGAAATATGTGTCAATATTTTGTATTTTCTGGCCTCAGTTCCTTTATACATAAAAGTTTTTGCTTGACCAGGTGTGAAAATCTTTTGTGAGGAATGCAGTTTTCTCCCATTTCTCCGTTCCTCGCTGCAGGATCTGAATCAGTGACCAGTTGAACACAGAGACTGCAGTGTTTGTTGTCCAAGAGCATGCCAGAAGTGGGGCCAAGTGTGTTTACAGTGAAATGTGAGCACTCAGTGGGATGTAATATGGCTCTGGTTATATGATGACTATTACAAATGTGTAATGAGGAAGATACTAGACATTCAATGTTAATGTCATTTAATAAAAAATATATACACCACTTAACACTAGACCTATTGAGGTGGGATTTAGGCACTTATTTCTATAAACTGTGGTTTGATTGACCTCAGAAACATTGTAAATACATTTATTTGTGACCACATGTTACACTGTGTTTTTACTGTTCAGGCTAGTTGTAGCTAGTTGTAGCATTGGATAACTATTTTAAATTAAGTTAGATAGGTTAAAAAGGAGATTGGCTTAAACCAAATAACTCATTTAACTCAATAGATAAGAATGAGAATCCAGTCTGACAGGCACTAGGACCCAGTACCTGGTCAGTGAGCTGAGGCCACAGATATGGAACATAAATATGAGTTTGTTCAGGGCCTAAACACAAGGCCAGATAAAAGAGATGCAGTAAGTTTATCCTTTTTGTCTTCTTCATAATAGATAATACACAGATCCTCTTTAATGTAGTAATATCTGCATATTACCCTTGACTCAGTGCCTAATTTGTGGGTAAAAGTTAATGTGACCTGTTTTTAAACATGTTTAACTGAACTATAACTCAGTCTTTAGAATATGCCCATTAGTTTGTTAAAATGGCATCATTTATATACAAAAAGCTATAATGTAGTCTTCATAACAATCATTTTCCTTTTCC